>KZ269978.1:2984339-2994983 GCA_002249935.1 Onchocerca flexuosa | reverse complement strand
TTATTGACAAAGGAAAGAATAACCCAGTGATTAATTTGTCTGGATCTTCTCTGATAATTGTTTGGTACGAGGAAAAACTCTTTATCAATCAATAAAATATTTCTCAACAGCATTCATCTCTGTTACACAAGACAAAAAAAACTTTTTCACACTTATTGCTTACCTAGCCTATTCACAATAGCAAGCATTGTCTCCAATCCAACCAAACCACAAATCAATTACAAAGTATCAGTCTTTTTCCCAACACTAGAAACATGCGCTTTCTCTTTCCTTTTTTTCCACTTAATCAGACTGAGCTACAGCAACGCGTGTAGAAAAACATGCGCGTATTCGAATGCAAAGTTGTGTCAAAATTTCAAAGCAATAGATAAGAACCTTTCGATATCTAAGATTTTGAATTAATAGATAAAGCGCGTATTTAAGAACTTTCGGAGATTTAAGATTTTGAACAAACGAATATTCATGTTTTCCTTTAAATAGACTAGCTGGATTGGCCATGCGGAGCATGGCAGGGTCCAGCTAGTTTTTTAATAAAAATGTGAAAAGCAAATGATAAAACATTCACATGTCTAATTTTATCAAGTAATTATTTCTGTCGTAGTTATGATTATGCTAAAAGATCTGACTTCTTTATAAGATATTATGACTTTTGATATTGCTGATACATATTATGTCTGGATTGGTGACATTGACCCCTCATGTATTGCAAAAATGCAGATGATTAGTATGGTATATACATACCAGACATAACTTATTTTATACTAAATCTTCTGAATAGTAAAACTAACATTCGCAAGACATTTTTGATCCTGTTGCTCATTGTAAGGAACATTCTTTTCAAGCGGATATTTATAACGTGGGAATTCAGCAACAGGCCACCGGAAAGCTGGTAAATCCACCTTGTGAATTGCTTTGGAATGAGTTATTGACAGCGCGGCTGAAAAAAAGAAACAAACAACAAAAAAACCAGATTAAAAAGAAAAATCTCGATACTAATTGATTTGTTTACTTTCAGAAGCCAATAGTTTAATCTTAAAAACTGCTTCTTCATTCTCTTTTTATCACTTCCACACTTTATGATATGTCTCGCTTCTAGGTTCTATTACTTTTTAATAGAAATTGAAAAACCTTATTTAGAGGGTCAATTTGAAAGAGTCTGAAAGAGTATAGTAAGATGATAGAGAGAAAAAAGGTTATTCACAAACAGGACTAGATATATAAAACTGCAAACTTCTTAATCTGCATTAATATCTCCAAAAAAAATGAAAATTTACTTAGTGTGCGACCATGGAATGATCCATTGAATGATAAGACAGACAAATTTGGTGTTCCAGGTAATTCGTGCCTCATGCATGAATCCAAGTCTTCTTTGGTTGGTGGAGAACCACCACGTTTCTGCGCCTGATACCACATAAATGCTGCTTTGATTGCATTCTCGTTTGATGATGATCCACATAATGCATTTTGCACTCCAGTACATCCTTTCGGTGCTATCTAATACATGAAATTATTATATGAAAAAACTGTTTGTGAAAAGCTGCTTGAAATTCTAAATTTGACGTTTCTTTTGGTTACATTATTTTATTCAAAAGTACTTATAGAAATTGCAAGCACACTGCGTTAATATTTTTGGCAAGGGAAAGAAGTTTGTGCCAAACAACCTAACTTCACGGCTAATTATTTAACATTAAAATCAATTAATGTACAAAAACTAATGCTTTCAAATACATAAGTGGCCCTAGAATGCAACTGAACCAAACAGTTCAGCGTTTTTAAATAAGCAATAAATAAGTTTTTATGCTTTATGATTATCCAAATATAGAAGTACTTTTTCCTGGTCTCCTAAAATAGCGAATATTATCCGGCTTTTCGGTATCATTTTAACCAGTGAAATCACAGATAATGAAAGGAATCGCTTACCGCACTCAGCGAATTTTTTATAGAATTTGTGAAAAAAGTAGGTGGAAAAGATCCCAATGCTGGCCTGCTTACTGCTGTTGCCTGAAATTAAATTTTTTTTTGCTTTATTTTGCCTATTTGAAGTTGTCAACTTCGAAAGGTAACGCACCATAAAGCGGGGATCTGCAACAGCTTTGATCAAATCCGGATGATTGTATCCTGAAAAATGATGCATTTGTGATGAAACATTCAGCAAAATCTAAATCTTGGACGGTTTCGAAAATAAACACTTAAAAAAAAAGAGAAACTAGAAAAATAACCAAGCGGTAATGAAGAAATTTGCATATACACATCAAGAAGGACATTTCCATCTGCATCAATGAAATAATTTCCCTTTGACTTCTCGTAATTAATGAAAACTTTCACCGAAGCTGCTTGCTAAAACAGCGAATTGTTGTTCATTTTCATTAATGAATTTCAATAATCAGTAAAAGTAATATTAATGTCGAAAAAAAAGGAGCATGCAATGCACCGAAACATAAATAGATATTTTAGAAATAACAGATTTCGATAATAATGTCAGAAAGATCGACGATTTTTTAACAATGAAACTTGTTGAAAAACTAGTGATCCAATAAATTTACACAACTTTAAACATATATAATGAAAGCGAAGAATAAAACTACAAGAAAAAGTCAAAAGGAAGTATTACTGAATTTCACCTCTTCTAAAGAACTCGATCAACATTAATCCTATCTCACATATAATAAAGATGATTAATCTTCCACAAGTCATAAAGGTTCATTTTAAATTGAATCATCTATTTTTCAATCTATCAAACAGATTAGCACGCGCTCTTATCTTTTCCCATCTTAATCATAAACAATTCTCAGTGAATAATTTATTTACTTTCGGAGGGAATCACAATACGAAAACTCGGTCAAAGATTTGTACTATTAATTTTATTTGCTAATTAAGTGATAAAAAAAAAAACAGAAAAAGAATACGAATAAATTTAACAACTAACATGATGTAAATCCATTTCCACCTTCATTTGTTTTGATTTTGGACCTGGAAAGGTACCACACATGCTGGGTTGTAATGGTTCGCCTAATACTGTCGTAGCTGTTTGCGTATGACGTACCCATTTAGCTAAAATAAAGTGCTGTTGCCTGTATTTTGCAAACTTTGACAAAGTACTGCAAAACTATAATTTAATCTTAGCAAATACTATGACGATAATAATTCAGCTGATTAAATTCATGTTCAAATTAAAATTTACAGTTTGATTCGATAATTTGAAATATTGACGAAAAAAAAAAAAAGAATTTCAAATCTACATCTTTAAACATAATCTATTCTGCTAACAATTATTGTTTGATCAAATCGTTCAAAACCAAAGGTTTAGCAAATTAAAGTACAATCACCAACGAGATTAAAGATTCACTGGGAAGAGGGAAAAGAAGAGTGAGAGGAAGAACGACAGAAGAGAAAAAGGCAGAAGTGAAAAGATACCAGTTGTTTCATTTTAAGTAATGTTTTGATCTTTGACCCTCATATTGAAGCCTTTCTCGAAAACAAAGTGAAATGCTTACCAACAGAAGATATTGATGAACGAAGAAGTGTTTTCATTTCTTCCTATAAATAAAGGGGAGCAGAGAGAAAAAGAAGGGAGAAAAGAGAGAGAGACAAGAGGAGAGAGTAGACTAAAATATTATTAGGATATTGTTAACGCTTCTATTCCTCTTCACTTCTTTATCTCCTTCCCATTTTCCTCTTTCTTTCTCTCTCTCTCTCTCTCTAAATGGCTCTTAAATTTTCACTGCAACAACAATGATAATTATAGTAAACAGTCCCTCCCCGCTTATCAATGTTACCATAAGCTTCTTATCACCCGTCCATCCTTTAATTACCGAGTGATTTCTTCGTATACCTGTTCAATCACTTTCTCCTGGAATGTTTGATTGCGGGAAAGGGGAAATTGATAAATTTCAAATAAACAAGTAAATAAATAACAACAACGATGTTAAATATTTATTATAAAAGATTTCAAAAAATAAAAAAAAGAAAATAATTTCATGTAATTTCAAATGAAATGTTTAATAATGTTTATATTGATTGATTTTTAAACACAAAGAATAAATTTTCATTAATATTAAAAGTTCCATGAAGCAATCAATTGAATCGAATAATTATAGTAATACGATTCATTTCAAATGTTTTTTTTTTCTTTTTTTCATTTTGCATGAAATTGAACCGGAAATTTAATCAGTAATATGAAAATATCCCGTAACTTTCGAATATTTAATAGGTATCAACAATCAACAACAAATGAATTATTGTTAAATAATGGAATATGGAAAAAAAACGAGAAAAAAAAAGGAATTTAATTTTAAATAGAAGAGCAAAAATGAAAAATGGTGAAAATTGTTTTTGCCGTTAATTTTATACTTGTTTAAAAAATTCCGTCCAGTATTTTGTAAATTTTGTTATAATCTGGCTTTTATGTAAACATTTTAAAAGCCGAATGGAACATAAGCTGAAAATTTATAAACATTTTGCAAGCAGAATGATTAAAAAAGTGAAACAATAATTCAATAAATCGTGCAATTATTAAACATCTGCATTTCGTTTTATTCCTTTTTTGATGAATGACTTCTTTTTCTCAAAACTTATTGTTTACTTTTTTTCTCTCTTTTTTTTTCACTTTTAATTATCATTTGAAGTATTTAAACTGTGATACATTTATGATGAAAATGTTATAAGAAGCATAATCAAACTTATTTGGTGAACCAAAATAATTATTGTTGTTAGATATTTAATTTAATTGTCATCGTTCACTGCCAACTATTAATCGTACAAAATATTGATATGTGATTGTATAAAATTTGATATCAATTATAAAAGTCTACGAAGGTGTTGCTTTAGTAAGATAATGATATCAAAAGATTATGGTCATTGAATAGAGTTTACGATAAATTTAATCAAATAATTTTAGAAAACGATATAAAGTTAAAATTTAATATTAATGATAAAAATGAGTCAAAAATATTGCGATTACTTCAAATGAGATAATACATTAGCAAGGAATTATTTATTTCTGAGTAAAATTTGCAACAAATTCAATTAAATACGATGTGAACGCTTTTACATATTAATCGGATTTTAATGATTTCTTACCTAACTAATACCTTAGCTAGTAGATTTGAAAAAAAAAAACCCGTGATTGATATAACCATCACTAAGAAATATAATAATCATACATTACAACTACTTCACCATCCTACCTGGTATTCTTGACCTTTGAATATCTGCTATGTTCAATTCTAAAAAAAAAAAAAAAAAAAAAAAAAAAATTGAAATAATTCGAAAGGAAATGACTACTCTATTATGAATTAAAGAATATAAACTTTCCATTTAATCAAATCACAAATTTTCGTAGCATACTGATTTGGGCGCCATTCAAACAATCTAAAAAAAAAGAAAAAAAAGGAATATTAAAATTAATATTTTCGATAAAATCTTTAATAATTTAAATTATGAACTATTAGGCAGTAAATATATGATAATGATGATTTTCTTAGATTTGCGCAAAATTTTCAATGATAGGATTAAAAGTTTCTCATCAATTATTAGAAGACTAAGGAAACAAGAAAAAAAGTTTTTTTTCCCCTTTTTGAAGAAAATTTAGCAATATTAAAATAAACTTAAAAAATGCTTATTGCTTTGAAAGAAAAATAAAATTTTAACATATTTTAATTTGTGTATTTCGTTTCTCTGTGTTTCGCTTGTAGGAGTATGTGTGAATGGTATTACTAATGCAACTATCGAAATTATAATCACAACTTCTACAGTTATAACAAAAACTACTTATGGTGTCTGATCAAAATTATTGATCATTTTTAAACAAAGAAAAAGAAGCAGAGATTTAATTAATATATTTAAATATCAAAAACTAACTTTAAGATTTGTTTCAAAAACAGAATTTTATTTGGAAAATTTTTTAATTATAGAAAATAAAATTCTAATAACGTTGTATACAGTCTAATGCGAGTATTTGATATCTTCACAGTTACAGTACAAGAATCTGTACTAGATATGTATGTAAATAGGATATGGTCTTTAAAAGGCTAAATAGGCTACTTAAATAGAATAAAGCAATTACGATACATTGGAGAGGATCAATATTAAATCATGTACATAAGATGAATATAATTGAACTAAAATGGTTCAAAAGATTGAAAATGATTTTATTTCTCATCACTTCCTTTGTATCATAATACTCATTTTATAATTTGCGAAGCAAAAAAAAAAAAAGTGTATGACCAATGACAAAAACTGAGATAATGGCTAATATATAAATGATAAAATCTAAATTTATGGTATGACATGATATGATATGTTGTACCATTCCATGTTAATTGTGAACATCAAAAAGAATATTGTGTTATCAGCACAAATGTTCTAAAATACAAATTTTAAATAATTTTAAACTTTACTTATATAGAAGAATGTCTTGATTTGGTTAATAAAAATGATGGATCAAACTGTCCTGAAGTCAGGTATCTTTGTAACAATACATGATTTTATTCTTTAATAGAACAATATCGGAAAACATGTGGATTGGCAATTTTACCATTCCAGATGCAATTGGCATTACATTCATCAAATTTTCAGGATTTAAATAATGCTTTAAAGAAATGTCGTATAAACTGATTTCTTTTTCTCTTCTAATATTGGATATGTGAAAATATTGTTGTTCAAAGCATTCAATTTTTTTCCTTTTTTTTTTTTTTTTTTTTTTACTACTACCGGTAAAATATCTTAACCACAATTCAGAAAATTGCATTGACAAGGTTGTCTAAATGGTTACTAAAGTCAAAGCTTCAGATCATTTAACAACACCAATGCCCAGAAATGTCTTTTCTGCAATTTCACAAATACTCTAGGTTTTTCGATATAATCTGTATTGTTTATAGTTGTCGCTGTTTCTTTCGATCATGAGAAAATTTTAGAGGTGTATTCTGCCTTTCAATTCTCACAGGTTTCTTTAATTTTCTTGTTTCACTCGTAAAACGAACCTCAAATTTGGGTTATTAAGCCTTTAGTATGATAAATTTGTCAATCAACGAACGCAGCAATTATATCAACAACAATTACATCAAAAATACCATTTCGATAATATCAAAGGGTCAATTTTCATGAAGGGAACATAATACAAAGGAGATATGATTACGCAATAAAAGATAAGAAAAATCCAGCTGTCCATGCTTTGAAATGATTTTTGTGCTCAGGATCCTCTTCTTCGCCGTGGATGGAGGATCCTGATACCATTTTCGGGCTACAAGAAAGCTCCTTTGTTGTCTCAGAAATATGCACCTTTGTTAGCTCATGAGAATTTGCTTGTGGTTAGCGTCTAATGAGAGCTCTTTTTTAAAGCTCATTGACTTAAGAGACAAAAATAATTATTTTACAATTAACTGCAGCAAATACGCAATGTAAAATTTAAAACAAAAGAATCACTGATTCTCTTCTTTTATTCTTTCTATTTCAGCGACAACAGTAGAAACTTGTAATATTCCTCAGATATATAAGTTATTCATCCATATTGCGGCACAATGGTCATGCTAATAAAGCTCATGATCATTCCAATTGTTTGGAATGTTACGGGGATTACTACTTGTGTGTGCATTGTTTCAAAGGCTGTAAATCATGTTAATGTCGGGATCTTGTATGGACTAAAACTTGTGTGTTTTGTTTAAAATGTTTCAATCTCTTATCCTTTAGTCCCTGTCCTGATACCAATCTTTTTCTTTTGTATGATTAATGTGTGAACCTCTGGCCAATATCAACTCCAAGGATGATCCATACATAAAAGAACAACCTTCGAGCAGTAAGATCAGCATCGTCAATGTCAGCAGCAACATTGGGGAATCAACGCGAATAGTTTTTTCTACATCAGTGCTTACAAATCGAGCAATCTTTATCAATGTGAGTTCCTCCCACATCGGTCTCTTCAATAAGATCAGTCCCTTCAACGTCAGTATCAGCGGTAAATCAATTCCAGCCAATATCAAAGCGATTTTAACGACAACACAAGCGACAATTCAGTGAAGGACTGCTAACAGTATCCTCTATATTTACCGTGTGTTCTTCATTTACTGTTTACTATTGTAAAGTACGATATTGTTTATAATATCGTACAAACCCAATTAAAGCTATTGTTGACCTAGTGAATTCACAACAGCAAGATCTCCAATCCAACCAATCCAGAATTCCAAATTACAAATCAATTGATTTTTAAGGACATTTTCCCCAATAAAGTTACCCAAAACGTAAATTTCTTTTCCCGAGACTTTCAAAATGTAAATTTCAAGCAGAACTTCAGAACGGAATACAATATCAAAACACTGCCAAGAAGTGAGTAATTCAATTCTTTGCTTCAAATCGGTCTGCTCATCACATTGAATTGCAAACAATGGAAATGTAGCAACCTTTGAAGTTAGTCATATCCGATAACTTGAGTTCCCTGAAGCTTCAAATCTTTTGTCTTGAACTTTTTAGTCCTTCTTTTATTTCAATTCTAAAATGAAGCTTAAAGCTTCTACAGCTAGGACAATTAGCATTTACCTGTTTTTATTGTTGAATTTAAGAATAAATTCAAAAATCAGAAATCAAAGAGAACTTTTTTCCCCTTAGCATTTTAATTCATATTCATGTAATAATAAATTTAAAACTTAATCTTAGACTTAAGAAGAACAAAGATATATTTGGAAAAAATTATAACGAATTACATGAAGATGTGTTGATAAAATTAATCAAAGCGGTCTATGAAAATATTCGGCAATATGTTTCCTCTGCAATAATTCGATATACCATTATACCATTTTATATAATGTTTATTATACTATATTATATGTACTATTATACTACATTATATTATTATACAATGTACGGCAAATTGTGGATTATATTAAATCAATTCCTCTTACCAAATATTTAATTTCTTTACTGATTAAATTTAAAATTAGTTCTATCTACGCCTAGCTTATTACTGCTGCATACCTGTATTGTAGCTTAGTAGTATAGCAATATTCGAGGATACTCAAATTTAAAAAAAAAAAAGATTTAATTCATTCAAAATATTCGTAAAAGCCTTCGAATTATGACATTATATACTTTCTTATATATATGTACAGTATATTGGAATGAAATCTTCGTGCGCAGCTTTTAGGATAAAGTACATAGATATGACTGATATCAAAAAGTGCTCCAAAGTAAATTTAAAGAATATTAATCGTGAATATTAAATAATACAGATCTAGTGAATTTTGATAGAGATATAGTTGATTAGAACCACTTAAGAAAACGGATACAACGCTTATCCTCTTATTAAATTTCTACGGAATCCCCCAAAAAAATCGCAAAATTATGCATTTGATAAATTAACTAATTGATTAAACTGTTAGCAGACTTTATTTTAAAAGATATTTGGAACAAAAGAATTCACCAGCAAGATATGATACAATAATTTACATATACATATGACTGATGTAGCAGTAATTACGAAGTCGAGATTAATATCCAAGTTCTAGCTTTTCTGCATCTTGTTAAGATTTGTCATAGTCGGTGGTGTTACAGCCACTAAGTTTAACTCGCTAAAAACACATACAATTTAAAAACATGCAAATGCTACAGTTTCTCAATAATTTCGCACATGAAATCGAAACGAATCAAAAAAAAAAAAAAAAAAAAAATGAAAATAAAAATAAAAATATAATGTAGATATCAAAATCTCCTTTTTTCTCACGTCACTTCTATCCAATTTATAAATCCAAAATGTACTTCTCTTTCTGATGATCTAGAATTTTTGATACGGCTCCCGTATTTCGTAGAGGTGTAGTTATTTGAGCAGTCCAATTTGTCTGAAACTTTTCACTAAAAGAATGACAATATAGAAAGTAAAGAACAATATTAAATAAAGGAAAATATATAATTATTAAGAATTTATTGTTTTTTCAAAAGACTCTTGAAACCGAAATATTTTTTTTCCTTTAGGCGGTGGAACTGCTTCAATTAATTTTAAACATAACATAATTTGAATTAGCATACCACCCCTAAGACACGTGGATAAACAGTCGGTGTGGTATTTCCATAAGTTAAGTTTGATTGCTGCTGCAGTGGACTAATGATAGGAGATGATCGTCGACACTGAATAAGATCACTAATTACTGAAAAAGTGGTATTTCAGTTGTCAGAGATTTTGCATGCCTTCAAAAATGACATAATAAATGAAAAATTCGCTTCTTAAAAAATATTTAGAAAACAATAAGAACTTTATTCGTAAATCCATATATATATATATATATATATATATATATATATATATATATATATATATATACATATGGATGATGCTGTCAAGAAATTTAATATGTCCACTAATATATTATCTAATTCAATATTTTTATATTCTTTGCTCTTCACGAATTCATCAAGTAAAAATATCCATAAAAACTCTTCAATGTTCCTTAAGCAAACTGAAGACTCACATAATTCTTTTTTTTCACATTTAACTTTCCACATTTCCGCATCTGTTTTTGCCTTCTCACATTCCACGGATAGATTTTCCAGCTGCAAAAAATAATTTAAATATAAGAATTTAAATGAGATATATGCAAAATGATTTTCAAATATAAATACTTAACATTTCCGATTATATGCAAAAATCGTAGAAATGCTTAG
>KZ269978.1:2962424-2984239 GCA_002249935.1 Onchocerca flexuosa | reverse complement strand
ACCTTTGTTAGCTCATGAGAATTTGCTTGTGGTTAGCGTCTAATGAGAGCTCTTTTTTAAAGCTCATTGACTTAAGAGACAAAAATAATTATTTTACAATTAACTGCAGCAAATACGCAATGTAAAATTTAAAACAAAAGAATCACTGATTCTCTTCTTTTATTCTTTCTATTTCAGCGACAACAGTAGAAACTTGTAATATTCCTCAGATATATAAGTTATTCATCCATATTGCGGCACAATGGTCATGCTAATAAAGCTCATGATCATTCCAATTGTTTGGAATGTTACGGGGATTACTACTTGTGTGTGCATTGTTTCAAAGGCTGTAAATCATGTTAATGTCGGGATCTTGTATGGACTAAAACTTGTGTGTTTTGTTTAAAATGTTTCAATCTCTTATCCTTTAGTCCCTGTCCTGATACCAATCTTTTTCTTTTGTATGATTAATGTGTGAACCTCTGGCCAATATCAACTCCAAGGATGATCCATACATAAAAGAACAACCTTCGAGCAGTAAGATCAGCATCGTCAATGTCAGCAGCAACATTGGGGAATCAACGCGAATAGTTTTTTCTACATCAGTGCTTACAAATCGAGCAATCTTTATCAATGTGAGTTCCTCCCACATCGGTCTCTTCAATAAGATCAGTCCCTTCAACGTCAGTATCAGCGGTAAATCAATTCCAGCCAATATCAAAGCGATTTTAACGACAACACAAGCGACAATTCAGTGAAGGACTGCTAACAGTATCCTCTATATTTACCGTGTGTTCTTCATTTACTGTTTACTATTGTAAAGTACGATATTGTTTATAATATCGTACAAACCCAATTAAAGCTATTGTTGACCTAGTGAATTCACAACAGCAAGATCTCCAATCCAACCAATCCAGAATTCCAAATTACAAATCAATTGATTTTTAAGGACATTTTCCCCAATAAAGTTACCCAAAACGTAAATTTCTTTTCCCGAGACTTTCAAAATGTAAATTTCAAGCAGAACTTCAGAACGGAATACAATATCAAAACACTGCCAAGAAGTGAGTAATTCAATTCTTTGCTTCAAATCGGTCTGCTCATCACATTGAATTGCAAACAATGGAAATGTAGCAACCTTTGAAGTTAGTCATATCCGATAACTTGAGTTCCCTGAAGCTTCAAATCTTTTGTCTTGAACTTTTTAGTCCTTCTTTTATTTCAATTCTAAAATGAAGCTTAAAGCTTCTACAGCTAGGACAATTAGCATTTACCTGTTTTTATTGTTGAATTTAAGAATAAATTCAAAAATCAGAAATCAAAGAGAACTTTTTTCCCCTTAGCATTTTAATTCATATTCATGTAATAATAAATTTAAAACTTAATCTTAGACTTAAGAAGAACAAAGATATATTTGGAAAAAATTATAACGAATTACATGAAGATGTGTTGATAAAATTAATCAAAGCGGTCTATGAAAATATTCGGCAATATGTTTCCTCTGCAATAATTCGATATACCATTATACCATTTTATATAATGTTTATTATACTATATTATATGTACTATTATACTACATTATATTATTATACAATGTACGGCAAATTGTGGATTATATTAAATCAATTCCTCTTACCAAATATTTAATTTCTTTACTGATTAAATTTAAAATTAGTTCTATCTACGCCTAGCTTATTACTGCTGCATACCTGTATTGTAGCTTAGTAGTATAGCAATATTCGAGGATACTCAAATTTAAAAAAAAAAAAGATTTAATTCATTCAAAATATTCGTAAAAGCCTTCGAATTATGACATTATATACTTTCTTATATATATGTACAGTATATTGGAATGAAATCTTCGTGCGCAGCTTTTAGGATAAAGTACATAGATATGACTGATATCAAAAAGTGCTCCAAAGTAAATTTAAAGAATATTAATCGTGAATATTAAATAATACAGATCTAGTGAATTTTGATAGAGATATAGTTGATTAGAACCACTTAAGAAAACGGATACAACGCTTATCCTCTTATTAAATTTCTACGGAATCCCCCAAAAAAATCGCAAAATTATGCATTTGATAAATTAACTAATTGATTAAACTGTTAGCAGACTTTATTTTAAAAGATATTTGGAACAAAAGAATTCACCAGCAAGATATGATACAATAATTTACATATACATATGACTGATGTAGCAGTAATTACGAAGTCGAGATTAATATCCAAGTTCTAGCTTTTCTGCATCTTGTTAAGATTTGTCATAGTCGGTGGTGTTACAGCCACTAAGTTTAACTCGCTAAAAACACATACAATTTAAAAACATGCAAATGCTACAGTTTCTCAATAATTTCGCACATGAAATCGAAACGAATCAAAAAAAAAAAAAAAAAAAAAATGAAAATAAAAATAAAAATATAATGTAGATATCAAAATCTCCTTTTTTCTCACGTCACTTCTATCCAATTTATAAATCCAAAATGTACTTCTCTTTCTGATGATCTAGAATTTTTGATACGGCTCCCGTATTTCGTAGAGGTGTAGTTATTTGAGCAGTCCAATTTGTCTGAAACTTTTCACTAAAAGAATGACAATATAGAAAGTAAAGAACAATATTAAATAAAGGAAAATATATAATTATTAAGAATTTATTGTTTTTTCAAAAGACTCTTGAAACCGAAATATTTTTTTTCCTTTAGGCGGTGGAACTGCTTCAATTAATTTTAAACATAACATAATTTGAATTAGCATACCACCCCTAAGACACGTGGATAAACAGTCGGTGTGGTATTTCCATAAGTTAAGTTTGATTGCTGCTGCAGTGGACTAATGATAGGAGATGATCGTCGACACTGAATAAGATCACTAATTACTGAAAAAGTGGTATTTCAGTTGTCAGAGATTTTGCATGCCTTCAAAAATGACATAATAAATGAAAAATTCGCTTCTTAAAAAATATTTAGAAAACAATAAGAACTTTATTCGTAAATCCATATATATATATATATATATATATATATATATATATATATATATATATATATACATATGGATGATGCTGTCAAGAAATTTAATATGTCCACTAATATATTATCTAATTCAATATTTTTATATTCTTTGCTCTTCACGAATTCATCAAGTAAAAATATCCATAAAAACTCTTCAATGTTCCTTAAGCAAACTGAAGACTCACATAATTCTTTTTTTTCACATTTAACTTTCCACATTTCCGCATCTGTTTTTGCCTTCTCACATTCCACGGATAGATTTTCCAGCTGCAGTATATAAGTGAAATATAAGAATTTAAATGAGATATATGCAAAATGATTTTCAAATATAAATACTTAACATTTCCGATTATATGCAAAAATCGTAGAAATGCTTAGCAGCGCTTGCAGATCGATATGAAAAAATCTGTCTTCATAAAAGAACAGCAAGAGATGATGAAACCTTTGCCCTCAGTTGTGTATTTGAATCAGTTAGAGCATCAATAGTTCTTTTACGTTCCTCCAAATCCTTTTCCATTTCCTTCACTTCTTCTTTTACTACTCTCTGATCGCTCATAGCAACACGACGGCCTCTTTCCTGCAAAAGTCTGAATATTTTCATTAGTTATCGATAAAGCAGCATTTAGAGAAAACTTATTTCTAATTTTTACTACATATCTCGTAAACACGTTCCAGTAGCAGTGTATGTAATTTTGTATGGAGAATTCTCTTCCGGAAATTTACAGACAGAAAGCGAAAAATATTAGTCATGATAAAAATCTCCATACCACAGCAAATATTATTCTCCTCATGAGAAAAATGTTTCAACAGAAGCAATTTAATATTTTATCTTCACCTAACTGTACGATAAAAAGAAGCACGCAACTGTACGATAATCACAAAAGTGATTTATGAAGATGCAAATTGTGATAAAAACTTACATTATATAGTTTTTTGATAATCTCAATGGCTTTATCATGCTCACTTTTCCATTGATCTCTTTCTTTCTTAACAAATTGTAATTTCTCGCGCAATTTCTTATTCTCTCTGTCAGCATCATCTACTTTATCTTCCAGCTCACGTATATGCACTATACGGCTATGCGTTTCTTCATCTCTCTCATTTAGTTCCTGTTGCAATTCTTCTTTCTTTTGTCCCAAATCACGCAACTGGTTCTCCTGAACGGAAATCATTCACAGGGACGATACTATTTTCAAAAATTCGTCAACAGCTGCAGATAATTTTAAGGAAAATCATCAGACACAAAAAGATTTAAAAAATGTTTCAAATCTTTTAGTAGTTTCAAACAACTACGAATAATCGATCAATTTCATTCTCTTTTTATCCATAAATATTCACACCGAAATTGGTTTTCCATCCATTCAAAAACTGATCTTTGAAAATCAGCAATTAATATGTTCTTTTCAGAAGAATCAGTCGGAATTTTGGCACTTATTTCACTTCGTCCCTAAACTTTCTAAAAATTACGCATTTGTAGAATGCAGATTGACTACCATAAATAGTTTTTATGCAAATCACACAACTAATGAAGCAAATGAAATAAACATACAGAAGCGCTAAGTTCCTCTGTTAAGACGTGTATTCTATCTTCCAATTGATTATTCTGTTCAATCAGATCATCAATTCGATAACGAAAATCATTTATTTCTTCCTTTAAAGTACTCACTTCTTGTGTAAGCATCTGAAAACCATGCAATCTATCCCAGTTCAAATGTGGCACTAGCTGAAGAGAGGAATCTGCTACTGAATGAAGAAATGACTATAACGAAGAAAAATCTGGGTAATGAAAATGCTTGAGGAAAAATCTACAATGAAAAACTGGTACTTCTTTATCGGCATTAAGGTCTTCGTTCAGTTCTTCAAGGTCATGTTTGCTTTGAATAATCTAAACAAGAAAAAAGATAAAAACTAAAAAACAAACTGTCCATTACTTTGAAACACAAATTAAATCCAAAGAAATCTTAACTGAGTAAAAATAACATATGACTACATCAATTCATTCTGAAGGAAACAATCAACCCTTTCTTTCTTCTTTATTTCTCTCGATGAATAAACGTAAGATTAATTCTGGAGAAAGTATATTAAAAACCGAATATTTGCTCATAGTTAAAAAAACAAAATTATTACTTCATTACGCTCTTCTTCCCATTTCTGCAAAAAATCTGAATGCATCTTTTCTTTTGCTGTCAGTGAATTTCGCAAACGTTTGTTTTCCTGTAATAAATAAATTATGGTTCAGAATCTGATGGGAAACTTATAATACTTGCAAATGTGGCTATAATTAGCATCATTTAGACAAAAAAATAGCAATATATTTCCCAAAATCCAACTTCAGTTCCTACTGAAAAGAGGGCAAGAACAAATTCTTGATGAATTCATTTTCTCTTTTCTAAATGGAACCATGAGACAGTTTTTTTCCAAAAAAAAAAAAAACCTACAACCATGGAGAGATTATGCAGTGAAAACAATATGACGAAAATATATGGTTCACAGGTTCTTAGAGTCTACTTTAGGTTTAAGATCCAAAAAAACCAAGGACATTCAAAACTTAGGCAAGAAAGGTTTCACGATCTAAGCAAATGTCTTGACGATATGAAATGTCAACAAACCGCTTGTTCCGATGATAAGGAATCACGTAAAGTATCCAGCTCTTTTAAATACTCCTGAAAGCTGAGCAATAAAATAAGTGTATAATCTGAAGTACAAATATATTAGAACATCGTAAAAACGAGACGAAGATCTACGCAATTATAAAAGCAAATTATGTCCACCTTATATTTCATGATTCTTTCAGCAAGATGTGTTACCAGAGCCTTCTCAGTTACTCTTTGAAGAGGTAAAGAAAGAACTGTAACCCATTTGAAGCCCATTTTTCCGACTAGCTCAAACCTGCAACAAAAAAACAAGTAAAATTTATCAAATATAATTTTCATTTTTCAGTTCGTAAGTGGAATTATCGGAAATTAGATTTTTATTTCAATTCACAAGAATTTTTTCGGTTGTCTGAAGCATTTTAGTTTCAGTGAATACCATGTGGAAACTCATTATTTATCATTCATCATTTCCATTTCCCATATATTTTTGGACCACGATTTTTGAGAATTCTAGTTTAATCTTTCCCTTATTATGTCAATGTTTTGATATTCTTTATCATTATCGTCACCAACTTCACATCCATCGCAACGATTGTAAATGCAAATATCCAATATTCCACAAAAATTAAAGTGAAGATATACCTGAATAAAGTATTTTCATCATAAATGCCTCCCCGAAGATGAGATCCACAGCTACTATCTAAACAAGTAACAAAATCGATTATTTTCTTAGGAAATGCATCGAATTCAACATCTAATTCTTGGTCTCGTTTCAGCAATTCATACTCGGATCGCCGAAGTGACTTTGTAAATATGAATAAAGGGTCATCATCTCGTGATATGCAAAATACAAATTCCTGAAAAAAGAAATAAACAATTTTTATGGATGTTGGTCCAATTACATGACAAAAAATAACCTTGATGATTAATTTTAATACATCGACCTCGTTCTTTTTTCTTTATCTGATATAACTTAAAGAAAAAAAGTACACTCCAAACCGTTCAAATAAGCTCTAGCTTGAATTAAGATCTACATAATGAATTTTAAACGATTTATGAACATTCATACAACGACATAATCAGCATGAATATGCATTTGACTTTTAGAATTTTAATCGTGAATGGTTACTAACAAAAAATTTTGAAAATTCCAACCTTTTCCGCTCGATTCTGTCGTTCATCTATTTTCAAATTCAAAATTATGTGACTGAAAAAAAAAGAAAAAATTAGAGGAATATGAAAAAAATACAATCATCCAAGCCACTGGGTTTGAAGACTAAATCCAGTAAATGTAATTTCAATTGTCACAGAAAAGATACTACATATATTTTTGTTGAAGTAAGCAGTTCTATGAGAAATTTAAAGGAAATTTCAACATCCTCTGTAACTTATAATCCTAACCATTCCGATTAAATCTAACTATATGAGCAATATAACACAAATGATGATACTATACCAAAAGAAAAACACGTAAAAGATATACATATGTATGTAATTTCAGTAACTGAAACATATTTCGTAGCTAGAGAAAAGTGAAAATATACTTTTTAACATTTCGAGCTATATCAATTAATTGAACAATACATTATTAATATTATACAGTAATATATTTCTATATTAAAAGATGAAATAAAAATCAACCTTTTGCTAGATGTCTGACCATTTGTGCCAATGCAATCAACAGTAATATTTTCGTTGAACAATGTATGAACCATTCAATTTTCTATAATTTTATTTCATGAAATACAAAATTTTGGGAGAAACAATAATTAAATTCAATCATATCAACACATCACAGCGATGAAGATATAATTAAAGCGAAATTCCAACTGATATATTAAATGATCCATAGGAGCAAAGCATTGAAATAAGCAATAGAATAAAAAATAATCACTTTATACATAAAACTACAAAAGATATTGTTAAAAACAGTTTACTTCTTGCATTATTCATTCTGCAATTTCTTGAAAAAAGTCATGAAGATAAAAGGAAACAAACTCTGCAGTTATTAACACTATATTAATAAGCCACCAAAAAAAGTACAATGACACTTCTCGACTGACCAACATTCATTTACCAATATACGGTAATTTAAATTATTTACAATCGCCTAATGAATGGAAACATCAAAATCACGTTATTAATAATAAAGTTCCTGTCAGAAAAGTTGCTCCATGACTTTGCTAACTCCATGAATGGAATGATGTTTGGCTTAGAAGAGTTTGAAGAATGCAACAAGAATAATTATACTGCACGCAAGGAAGAAAACCGAAACAAAAGAAATTAATATTGAAGACATACAAACTCAGCAATCTTGAAACATATTCTTCTATGGTACCATCATGAACGAGGCTTAGACCAGAACAGAAATAAACGTAAAGAGCTTTTCCAGATAGGAAAACTCAGTAATTTTAATGTTAACATACAGTAGCCAAATTTTTTGATTAGTCAAAATTAAAATCCGAGAAAAAAAAAAAAGGGAACTAGGAAAAGACGATAATTATGCATCATCAATCCCCAGATATTGAAGAATATTATTTGCTAGAGTTGAATAATCAGGTCCTGTGAATGGTTTACGATTGAAAATATTAGGAGATCTGATAATTTCTGCTAAATCGTTTGGTCTAGTGCAGAAAATATGCCCCAATTCATGTAAGCGTTTGGCAAGTTCCCACTGATGATTATCCATCAATTCTTCGTTGACCACTACCACAAACGGTTTCTTACTTCGGAGCACCTCAAGACATGTTCCAGCACCAGCATGTCCAATTATTAAATCTGCTTCAGTAATATCTTGTAAAATATCATTTTTGTAGCGATAGTAATCGATATTTATATCACAACGATTACCTTTTTCAGGCTTTACTTTACCTTTGCCTATTTGTAAGAGTAAATCAGTAATACCAATTCGATTTAACGATTCCAAACATTTCTGTTCAATTATCGCATATATTAGTGCATCAAACTCCGTACTTCCGACTGTAACAAAACAACGCATTTCCATCCAAAAATTCAGAATGCTTAATTCGATTATTTCAATTGACGGAGATTCAATGCTTCAATAAACCCATATAATAATAAGCACTTGGTCGAAGCCAGCTATCACGTTTTTCTTGTTTCAAACGTTGTCGAATAACAGCTAGACGAAATTGTAAAGCTTCTTCCTCAAATGATTCTTTAATTTCTACTAGCTTTTCTGCTTCTGCAGCTTCGCAAAATACGCGATCGGTAGGATCCTTATAAACTTCACAACGCGCAGCTATTCGACGAACTGCTAAATCTATATCTCCACACGTTTTTGTCAAATCATGGGATTCGGACATCAAAACTGCGTAAATCGATTAGCTCGTCAGAAAAACTTCCTGAAATTTTAATTATTTTATTAAATCATTTGGAAAAAATGATGAATAAAGAAAAGTGTGTGGATGATAATGTATTTCATATCACAAAGTTTTTTGGCATATAATCTATCGTACAGTTGTTAAAATAGAATCAATTAATTAATAAATAAAAAAAAAAAATAACATCAAAGGATATATATTTAGAACTATTACTTGACAGTTCCTTTTAGTCTTGACATAAAATATTTTCTGTGAACGACAACAACAAAAGTTACACATACTTTTTTCTATTTTTTGAATCATTTAAGAGTAATTCATATAAATCGAGACTGTCTCATCTTCTGACTAGGAACACAATTAAATTGTAAACGAAAAAAGGAGAGAAGAAGATTTAATCGATATTCCTTATTTCTATTCCATATCGTATGAATGGAAGTAAAAAAGTAACGTAACAATATATGTTTCATCAGTTAAATGATAGATATTATGAAAATGAAGATTTTGAATTTTCATGAACTTTGTCGTAACAAGGGGAAAAAATGAAAAAATAAAACGTTGATGTAATGATAGCGATCAAAAATTATGTGAAGGTCGCGTTATAGAAAAGTGAAGAAATGAATAAGGATATAAAGTGTTTCGTATCCTCTTTGTTACGTCTACACTACGTGCTTGATATGTATGTGAATGAACTCATATATGGCAAACAATACTGAGTGAAATAATCAATTCATTAAATTCGCAATGTGTATTTAATATTAGCAAGCTGAGTATACGTACGTGTATAAATCTATTAGCCACGCTATGTTTGAATATGTGCAAACAAATGAGAAAAGGATGAAAAAGGAAACAATTTTACCAGATTGGATAAATTCAGATTTCGTCTAGTAAAATTAACGAAATAAATTTCTCACCAAACTTATAAGCAGTAAACACTTAACGAATAAATAAAAACCAAAAACAGCGCCCGTCATGCAAACTTATCTAACAAGAATGCGAGAAATAGTGTTGCAACAGATGAATACATTTATGTGAAGAAGTGAAAAAATTAAGACCCGCCGATTTTTTAAAACTGGGAATTTCTAAAAGCTTCTGGAAGTCGCTAAATCCAGCATGATCAAATCTTTTGTCCTTCTTGAAAATTTCGCTGTAGTTCTAAGTGGAAATTTTGGCTGTGAATCTGAATTTCTCTTTCAAAAGACATATTCAATACTTTTATATACAACATGATGTTTATTTGGTTGTAATTCTAGTTATTTCTGTTTTTTTTTTGAAGTTATTCCTATGGTTATAATTTTCGTTATTCGGTTGGAAAACTTTACAACAATAGCTATATGTCGACAAAAATTCCGTCGGAGAAAATGATAATACTATAATAAACAAAAATTTCCATGTATGAATCTACTAGTTATTGTATTTGTAAAAAGTAATAGGGAATTATTGTTGCTTTTCGCTGTTAATGTGATACTATATCTAACAACTAAACATCATCAACTTGTCGAAAGTCTTCAAAATTAGCACTCACACATTTTCATTTTTTTCCATATGTTGTTAGTCATGTTGAATTTCAAACTATTTCATTTATTCGATTCCATTAAAGATGGAAGTATTTTAATTTACCAATAATCTATAACTCAAATCCTAGATCCAAAAAATCGATGATTCAAAAGTATATTTGACCCTGGCAGGAGAAAATGACGATAGCAATTGTATAGTTCACGTTGTATTTTCTCCATTCTTGAAACTTATGAAAACATATCAAAATCACATTTACTTGTATACTCTTGACGCTTTTTTAGATTATATATAACTGAGAAAAACAATCTCTATGATCTTTGCTTCATATGTTATTGAACCATAATAGCATAATATAATCCATATATTTTATGATTTTTGTATTATGTCAATTGATATCTAGACTGCAGAAAAAATGCAGAAATATTTTAAAAGATCAAAATATTTAACTTGCCTTCCATCCATACATTGCAGGGTATCCTCAGTAACTCGAAATATTAGTGCTGAAGATATAAGTGAAGTATATATATAAGCGAAATCAGTTCGCTACCCTACAAAAAGTTTGTTTTCCTTAGCTGAAAAAAGTGCAATTTATTATAATTGACTCATCAGCTGTATAATAAAGATGCTACTGTCGATAAAACCGAAAAAAAAAAAAAATATTTTGCAACAGGAGAGAACAGCAATACTTTAACAAGAGGCTTATGCTGAATCTCGAAAAGGACTGAATGCAATGTTCTCAGTACTATCAAGTCTACCATTTATAGTTATAAATAAGAGCTATTTTTAGCAGCCACTCAGAACAGGCAAGGTACCGCCTCATATGACATGGAAGTCAGGACCGAATAGCCTGACCTTTGGTGGAATTGGTTATTGGCAGGAATTAAAAGCAGCGTTTTCCTCACGTACTGATGGGTAATTTACCAACGGCACCAGGAAAAATAAGGGGAATACTTGTTTTTTTTTTTTATCGGAAAAGACCGCTCCAGAACAAACAACTCAAGAAAGACAAAGAACAGAGAGGCGGAATATAAAGGAAGCAGAAAATGTGACTAGAGCTGTTTTTCAAGCTCACAAAGTTAAGAAGTCGGTATACCTCTATTTGTCACAAGAGCAGCACAAGTACAGTTGAAAAGGTCACAGTTTAGTCCATCTGGAATCACAGCATTTGGATACAAATAGTTAATGAATTAAGTAGTGAGGAGATAAAAGAAACTGAATGGATTTATGAGTCTAAACTCAAGCGTTCACGGTATTTTAAGCGATACACAAAGGTCGGAATTTACAATGGATCAATAACTTGCTACTAAACATGACTAAACAATACTCAGACTGGAGTACTCCAGGACCCAAACACTGGATCAATGATCCAAACATCAATGACCCAAACACTGGATCATTGACAGCATAATAACTGAATCAAAAATTTCGGAAACATTATATAAAAATGAAATTCGGTGTTACAATTTACTACAGAATTTCTAACAATACAAATTGAAACAATCCTATAGAGGCAAACTTTATTAACGGTTAAATTTTTGTCGGACTTGGACATGCTACACACGCGAAGAAAAAAAAATACACTGTTCGAACTATTGTACAAATGGATAAGTCCAAATAAGATCTAGAGATCACATCCACAAGCATCAAGGACAAGTTAAAGACTGAAACGGAATGGAAAAAATATGCAGCAGGCAGTAGCCGGACCAGTAAATAAAACATTTGAAGAACTTTACTCAAACCCCAACAAGCTGAGGCAGGCTACACCAATATAATCTGGGATGGACTAAATATAGATCAAAGTGAGCGTAGACATGTGGTACAAATCGAGAGATTCAGACATATACTCGGAGACAACAAAGTTGCACAAATTATCAAGCTTTTGCATCTCTATGTAAACTATTGATGCCGATAAAGATTTGTACATTCCTAAATAAACCATCTGATGCCGACAAGGCTTATGCTTCCTTATATAAATTATCAAGCTCCAACAAGATTGTGCATCTCTATGTAAACTATCTGGCCCCGACAAAGGCTTTTACATTTTTTTTATATCCTTAATGTAGACTGTCTAGCGCCGTATCTTCGCTGATCGTGTAAGTATTTACCAATCTTATCAGATCATCATTTTGTTACATTCCTCGCTTTGGATCGACTAGCTTCCTGAAATCTTTTTTTGCTTGCTCCAGTATTTCCCTCAAACCCCATTTCTTTTCATTTCCCTTTTTTACATTGATCGCACTGTAACATTATTATTCTGTTTAATACTAAAATAAAGTAATTATTTCACCTCTTTCTACATTCGTCGTTTAATTAACCAAGTTTGAGTATTTCCACTAATCTCGACAAAAAGAATTTTTTGGTGCTACGAGCGGGATGTTGTCCATAATAAACAACTGACGAAAGAGAAGATCGAAAAACTTCTCCAAGGATTCAAACAAATGGACTGTCACCGCTGGACCAAATAATGACTAGAGAAAAAATCCAACTGCAGTATGAAGCAAGGAAAAGAATAAGTGAAAAAAAAAAATTATGTGTCTCAAATCACACTGGCATGCTGGAAACTGCCAATAGAGAAGGGAAACAATATATCCAGCAACTCCCGACCACCACAAGAAAATGGGAAAGGGAAGAAAATTAAGCTCAAATGGTCGACGATGAAAGAGATATTTTAAAATTAATAAACGAAGGCAAAAAAGCGATCATACTTTTGAAAATATTTAAAAATGACTGCGAATTAGTCCTCTAACGTTTGAGCCAGCACAGGTAAAGGACGAACCAACTCACCAAATGTCGGAAAACCGAATACTGGAAAGTGATTTTTTTCTCCTAATTCTAAAGATGGTTGTCGCTGAAATGAGCGAGGAAGATAAGAGAAAAGTGATTTCTTTGTTTAAAGGAAATAATTGTAATCCGTGATGGTTTTATAAGATTTACTTGTTTGTTGCAAATGAAATGACTCTTCCTTATGGCCTTTTTAAGTAGCTTAATCTTGTTTTATAGCTATGTTAAATGCTTTAACCTTTGTTTCATACTGTTGTAAAGCATATCAAAAAAGCGCTCACTCATGCGCTAACAAAGAAAAGCTTTGTTAGCGCATGAGTGAGCGGAGATGCTTCTTGTGCATCATTTTTAAAGATGTCGGAAAACTCACGAAGGTGTCGGAAAACTCGAAATAATTTTTCTAAACTAACCTTTCTATCTCAAATTACTAACACTATAAAAATTATTTGAATCGTTATCCAATTTATTTCCTGTATGTTAATCATGTAACATGTAGAGATTCACTTCCTGTATGTTAAACATGTACTATGTAAACATTCACATCTTGTATGTTAATTCTTTTTTTGTATCGGATAACCACACCCTCTCATCTAGGATAGGTTATTCTAAAAATTTGCTTTGACGATTGTCGGTGTAACTCTCGATTCCAGTAATTTTGACGGTTGTAATTGAAGTTTATTATTACTGTAAACTGTTATATTTTTAACCTTAATTCTTCTAATTTGATAATCCTCGACTATTATAATTTTTATTCCTTAAACTTCTACTTCTTAATTTCTATTCCATATATTACTCTGTTATCAATTATTTGCGGTATCAACGATAAACGTAAAATTTAATTATCCACGCATCCACCAATTCAACTCATATCGTAAGTTCTTGTCTCTTTCTTTTCACTAGCACCAACTCCTAAAGAAGTAAAAAATTCACGACAAAAATAAATTGGTGCCCCAAGTGAGGTAAATGGCTGTAAATATTATAGCAAGTATTGAACCAGCCAAGGAAAGGTTGAAGAGTCTTCTCAAGAAAGTAAAAGTGATACAAGTCACGCATCCTGATCAAGCCTTGACAACGGAACAACGACAAAAATTTTACGAAGGAAACGAATGATAGAAGACAAAGTCCAAAGATTTCAACTGTGTATTCAAACGTTGGAATCTGCAAACGAAAAGTGGCTCAATTATATGCAAAAAATCTATGACCGCAACAAAAAGGAAAGATGAAGAAGAGAAATATGAAGAAATCACAAAAGGCGACATTGGATTATTCAGAGTACTCCATGAAGGCAAAAAAACAATTATAACATAGACCATGTATAAGAACGAAGCAGACCATAAAATAATGCGACTTTCACAAGAATTATTTCAGTCTAAGGAGCTGTCAAGACCCATGTCTCATCCAGCAGTCAATCTTCCCCAGTTGTCATTCCTACTTTTAGTGGAGATCCCAGACAGTGGCGACAATTTAGGAGTGGTTTCAATGTTACAGTTCATTCACAAGCAATTCCCGAAATCCAAAAATTGAATTATCCATATTCATGTTTAAAAGGAAACGCCTTACAAGTAGTAAGGGACTATAATATAGCCCCAGAAAATTACGAAGTTATAAGACAACTCTTGAAAGATAAATATGGCGAATCCTCAACTATAACGAAACTTCTGCATAATGAATTCCACTCTATCAAGAAAAATGAAAGAGAATGGATGGAACCGTCGAAACTATGGAACGAGTACTACGTCAATTAGAGGTCTTAGGAGAAAGCCTGCAACACTCTAGTATTGAAACTTTAATAGAAAACAAATTACCACGTTGGATACTAGAAAAGGCATATCATCAAAAGAAAACGAAACCGTTACAGCAGCAAATTGTGGCTTCATCGGTCCTTACTGATGAATGGTGATATTGTCATCAATAAAGTAATACTTAGAAATTCTACTCCTAGTAGAACCCCAACAAATTCTTCAAGGGGAAAACTAATGATGATAGAAATAAATCAAGAAGAAATTGTTGACCCGGAAAATCCCAAATTCCAATATGTGTTTGACAATCTTCAAGAAGAATTTAAACAACAACTGAACGAATTGTCAAAGCTAAGCTGTCAAAATCGTAATAATCTGTTATCCCTAATTGAATGGTTAACTCATAGCAATCCTACATTGGCCGCCGAATTAATACTACAAAGGAATGGCATAATAGCTAAAAGAATCAATGGAAATTTGTTAATTGCTCCCTGTAATCCCAAAAGGCTTAAAACAAGATTAGTCGAATTCAGTGGTGGAATAATTAATAAATTCGAAATTGAACGCATTAATGCTGAACTGGAGATCTTATCCCAACAACATCCTAAAACCGATTACATAATAACTCAACCAAAAACAGAAATTTGTAACGAAATCAACGACGGAGGAGCCGAATTATCACAACGAATTAAAAATGGTTTTTACAAGGCACGTGAGTTAATGCAACAAGAACTGAACGAACTAACCAAACATTGGCGAATGATAATTTTTTGCATTTGCTGTTTTATAATATTGATAATATTAGTTGTCATCAAATTTAAATCTGATTTGATTTGTTTCTTAATATGTTTATTATGTATCAAGAACTCTAAATCTTATTCCAATCCAGCAGAAATTGAATCAGTGGTTTCTTTAAATCGTAAGAAACAAAAACCATCTCAGACCAACCAAAGTCAATTAGACTAAATACATTTCAATATATCCCTCAACAGTCGGAAATATCGGAAAACCCGAAATAACTTTTCTAAAATAACCTTTCTATCTCAAATTACTAACACTACAAAAATTATTTGAATCGTTATCCGATTCATTTCCTGTATTCACATCTTGTATGCTAATCATGTACCATGTAAATATTCACATCTTGTATGTAAATTCGTTTTTTTGTATCCGATAAACACATCTAGGATAGAAGGTTATTCTAAAAATTTGCTTTGGCGATTGACGGTGTAACTCTCGATTCCAGTAATTTTGACGGTTGTAATTGAAGTTTATTATTACTATAAACTGTTATATTTTTTAACCTTAATTCTTCTAATTTGGTAATCCTCGACTATTATAATTTTTATTCCTTGAACTTCTACTTCTTAATGTCTATTCCATATATTATCTGTCATCAATTATTTGCAGTATCAACGATAAACGTAAAATTTAATTGTCACCAATTCAACTCAAATCATAAGCTCTTGTCTTTTCACCAACACTATAACTCCTAAAGAAGTAAAAAATTCACGACAAAGGATGAGGTTGGATCCTTGTCTGGGATATCTCAATTTTCTTCTTAATAGTATTTTGATCTCATATTAATAAGTCGTCATTAACATTGTTTTATTGATATAATTGATTGTAATTGTTCGTACTTTGACGTGTTATCTAAATTTCTGTAATAAAGGTTTAATTACCCAAGTTTGAGATACCGCGAAATATTCGATAACAATATGATTAAAAACAAGATCATTTATCATTGTCACGGTTAAGAAGATCGGCGACAATAATAAAATTTCTGCAGCTACACTCATTTTTTTTGTTTTGTATTCCTAATCTACACCAAAATAAATTTAATAAGCACAGCTGTATTGCGCCAACAAAAGCGCACCTGTATTGCGCTAGCAAAGACGCATAGGTATGCGTTATCAATCCTTCCTCTTTTATCATTTTCAAAACTATTCATTTCAACGAGTGACTCTTTCTACGTCTCAGTTATTTAAACTTTCCTTACTACTCTTCTCATTATATTAATAATTTTATCATTAAATTTGCTTTATTGATATGATATTTGTAATAGTCATGTGAAATCTCTCGGTATCATGTCTTAGTGATGCAATATTTGTAATTGTCGTGTGTCTTGCGTTATCAAATTTTTCTTATGATAAAAGGTATAAACCCAAGTTTGCGATTCTACCATGCCACGTCAAAATTTCTCGACACCAAAAGGAGTCAGCAAGAGTGGCACATCATCAAACACTGAATTTGTTACAGTTACTACTGCCTATATTCAGGGATAACCCAAAAGAATGGAGAAGATTCTGGAATAGTTTTGATGCAGCAGTGCATCAACAAAACATTCCATATATCCAAAAATTCAACTATTTAATGGCATGTTTGAGAAGAGACGCATCTTCTCAAACATATTAAGGGCTACAACATAATCCTAAAAAATTATTAATGATAAGGAAAATCCTTGAAAAAAGTTCGGACAATTCCACATAATCGAAAAATCGCTTTACAACGAGCTGCATTCGATCAAGAAAAATGATCGTGAATGGAAAGCAACAACTAAGCTGTCGAAAGGATGCTTCGACAACTAGAAGCAACGGGCGAAAATCTAGAACAATCCAGTATCGAAATCATAATCCAAAATAAGTTATCAGTCTAGATTCTAGATAAAATTTGCTAGCAAAAAAAAGAACAAGAGCCAAAGTCAGTAACCAAATTGAGATTATTCCTAGGAAAATTAGTTCAAAGAAACGAAAAAGTGGCAAGAAGCCAATCCTAAAATCTAAAATGTATAATACGAAAAAAAAATAAATTACAAATAATAATAAAAAAAAAGATCGAGAAGGAGAAAAGGCTAATCAAGAATAAGCCGAGATCGCACTTGCAACATGCTAGGAATAAAACTTCGATGTTAACCATAACTATATCATCGAAGGAACGCTTGAGAGAAAATAATGCTCGCATAAACTGTCGTCATTCAGGACATAATTGCACAATACCGTGCTATGCCACATCAAATACAGGGATAGCACGCAAGGTGACAAATCGAGCAAAAAAAAAAAACGTCAATAAAAGCAATCAACCCAATACTAAACAAAAAAAATCTAAGAGAAAGAGTTTTTTGCTTCTATTCTAAAGAGGTCGGAACAATAAATCTGGATATTCCTGCAATTGCGGAAGGAGTATAGTTTTATTCGATAATGGTGCCCAAATAAGTTGCATCTCCAAGAAATTGGCAAATCGACTAAAATTAATTGAAGTTGATTATAAGGAAATGAAGATTGCATCATTTGGCGACAGGAACCCAAAAACATCAGTTGTCGCCAAAACAGACGTTGGGATAAAAACTACGGATAACGAAATTATCCCCTTGACTACGGTATATACTGCATATCGTACATATGGTGCGTATGGTGTGTAATGTATGTGCACATATATGTGTGTTGATATGAAATGCATTTGTGTGTATATGTAGAGGAAAGCAAAATTGTGTGCTGGATAGCAATAAACTAAACATTTCCACTTATTGCGATTGTTACTTACTTAATGAGTCAGCAACAAATTATCCTTGTGAACCAATGCGACGTGGCATTTATATCGACTCAACTGCATTGGAAAACATGGCGGGACATTGGTGGAAACCAGCTTTAATTATCGAAGTTGATTATTTCTTCAAATTCATTCAGTTCAATAAATTCACACAATGAGCTCAGGATTCTTTCCAATCAACTCAATAGTCAGTCTAATGGTAGCTGGAGGCGGCTACATAAACAAATTCTGAGAGAGTGATTATGAAGAACTTTTTGATTTAAGGGATTTAATTGCGTATGCAGGATGGAACAATATGCAAAGCGACGACAATATCCTAGACATCGATACAGAGAATTGCAACATTCAGAGCGAAAACAAGAACATGATTACGCCCATAGATCGAAATAGATCGAAACTAGAAATCATAGATCGAAACTAGAAATCATAGGCATACAGGAAGATCCAGATCTTCACGATGATGAATATGTGTTAGAAAGGTCTCGAGAAAACATCACAAAAGTCAATGGTAGATACCAAGTTGCTTGGCCATGGAAAGAGAGAAAAGACAACCGTAGTTTATGTTTCAGCCGGCTAAAAACATTGATCATGAGACTTCAAAACGACGAACAATTACTCCTGAAATACAACGAAACAATTCGAAAAAACTGCAGTTCAATATTATCGAAAAAATAGGTCCAGAAATGGACCAGTTTGGCCTTATTCACTATCTGCTTCATCATGAAGTTATAATGCAAAGCAAAGCCACAACGAAACTTAGAATTTGATGCATCATTTACACAAAGGGGATGAAAAATTTAAATGACGTTTTATACGTGGGCCCACAACACTTCTTGATTTAATAGGAATATTATTTCGATTCCGAATGATGGAAAATATCATAGTAGCAGATATCAAAAAGGATTATATGCAATTAGAGCTACGCCATGCTGAAAGGATATTCGAGGGCGAGTAACGGAAGATAACATAGATTATCATTTTCAACGGGTCCCGTTTGGAGTGAATCATCGCCGTTCCTACTATTAGCCACAATTAATCATCATCTAAAAAATTATAGAAGTTTGCGCTCGAAATTAGTAAGAATCTCTGTGTCGATAATGTCATATTACCAACCAGGAATACGAATGAAGCTCTCGCAAAATATAAAGAAATGAAAACTATCTTTGGAGACCTTCGGTGAATATAAGAGAATTTCTGTCCAGTGATAAGGAATTTAGCGCCAGGATTCCCGAACAAGATCGAACCGAAGGAAATTAGACTAAAAAGATTCTTTGTATTTACCGGAATCCCAATAATGACATTATTCGGATAAATCCAAAACCCTGGAAAGAAATCGAGAACCAACTAAGCGAACAGACTTGCAATTCTTGGCTTCACAGTATGATCCCTTGGGATTTCTAACTCTTTGCGTCGTATCAATTAAGTTATTCCTTCAAAGTTTTTGGAAGACACAAATTGGTTGAGACGAACATTAAGTGATGAAGTGCTATAAAAAAGTGGGAGATCTCACATGCACATGACGCGCGCACTCTGACAACTTCTGAATGTGGTACAAATGGTACATGTTGAAATTCAATCTGATCCTAAGTCCTTCAGCAAATTGCATATTCAAGAAGGACCGTAAGTTTTATGCATATTTATTTTCCAACTTTTTAGAATCGTAATGATTTATTTCTTCAAAATTAAGTCAATAATACTCATTTCAATTTTTTTTACAACGCAAGAAGATTTCTTTTCAATAGACGGAAATAATTTCAGATAATCATTTTTTTAAATATTTTATTCTTCTAGGAAAAAATTTATTGTGAAGTGTCCTGCAAGACATTTAATATCAGCCCTTCTGTTTCTTCAGAACAGAAGATAAGATCTTAAAATCGTAATTGGGATGGAGGACTTTTAAGACTTTCGAGTTCTCCATTCCAATTATAATTTTAAGATATAATCTTATTATCTTCTGTTCCAAAAAAATAATATCTTTAAAAGTTCTTCTTATCTCGAAGAAATTCTGACTGTATACTGCTTGGCATTAAAAGTTATAATTGATAAAGAATGTTTTACACTTTAATCACCATGCTTAAATCATGAAAATAAGAGTACTGACAGCTAAAATAATTCAAGCAATAATTAAGCAAATACTGATAACAATAAACAAAAGAGGACGATATTTATCAATGAGTGATCATATAAGAGCAATAGAATTACAAATACCGAATATTTTCTCTTTAATTAATTCCTAAAAATATCATTGGACCATTTTTTTGTAGAAATAACTATTTAGAAACTAATATGTAAAAACCACACCGCCCTTTCTGTGTATGCGAATTCTCGTTGAAGGGCTGCTTGGAATTAATTAAAACGTCAGATTATGAATCTCAACATGTATGATCCGTCGGAATGCTGTCATTCACTTTTTTTGCATCAATCCGCAAAAAATTACTTCACTTTCAACATATTATCACATAATGAAGATATAAAATCAGGCACTGGATGGATTTGATTCTTCGATTGATTAACTTTGCTCTATTCCTCGTTATCGTCTACTGCTGATTTGATCAGTAAAATCGAGCCATGAAGCAGAAAAGCAAAAATTTTTCTAATAATTAAAAATTCAGATATTCAGATGTCAATTCAGATATTAAGATATGAGTAAGGTTTCAAGAATTAGTTAACATAACACTATTTAATATCATTCTGCTTTGCACATGATGTAACATTGGGTTCTATACTCCTTCATTTTTCATTACTGTATAAATTTTTATAGAAACTGCAAAATATAGAAATTTATCATCTGTCAATATGAAATCATGAAGAAGAGAAATTATATTTTCTTTTTCATTTTGAAGAAAAAATGCGTAGACAATTTGAAAAAGCTTTGATGATAGAATTAACGGCAAGAAATGATTGACAAGTATTCTTAAATAATGGTTTTAAATAAAATTAAGTTTAACATTGGAACTGAAAATGTGAGTGGCAGATAACTTGGTACTTGAATTCGCAATGAATTTCACAACGTTTATGCATATTTTCACATTTATTTTGCTTGATTATGCATCTTTTTGTGCACGAGTTGAATGATAATTGAAAGATTAGAATTTATATATAGAGTGACTAGTCAATATTCGGTGAGCAGTCGACATATTCTATTTAAATTTGACATCGATTCTGTCAGAAGTGATGTAAGTGTGTGACTCTTTGAGCGTTTAAATGTTTATAGATAGACAATACGAAATGAAAACAATACGTATGATTTAATTAATAAAAGGAAAGTGTTGGAACAGAAAAATATCGGTTATTTCTTCTTGCCTAATA
>KZ269978.1:2940392-2953659 GCA_002249935.1 Onchocerca flexuosa | reverse complement strand
ATCGTTATTAACTATGTTTCATTGATACAATGTATTGCAAATGTTCATACTTTTTTGTCGTATTTTCTAAATTTCTGTAATAAAGGTTTAATTATCCAAGTTTGAGATATCACGAAATACTCGATAACGATACGATTAAAAACAAGAGCATTTATCATTGTCACGATTAAGAAGATTGGCGACAGATCCAATTGCCTGTAGATGTGCTCTGAGAGATTTAAATATTCAATTTTTTTTTTTAATTTTATTTTTCATTATTGCAAATCAATGTCGTCTGAATTAAGTTCACTTCCCTTCCTTGTTATTTTTCTGTTCTAAATTTATCATCAATAATTATTAGCTCTTAAAGTGTTTTATGTCTTAACAAATAATATCATATCTTTATACAAACTGTGAAACTTCAATTTTTTCATTCTCTTACAACTTAGATTTTGCAGTCAAATGAAAATGCACAATGCAATTATGGAAAGCTTCCAAGCAACAATGATTTGTGAAAAAATAACTGTAATAATTTCAGGTAACAGAACATGAACTTTGACTTTGATATTGATACAATTCAATTGATTAGTTGGATGAAGCATTGCAAATGGAATTTTTTTCCCTTCAATTGATATGGTCAAACATGAAAATATCACGGAATACCAGAAATTAAATGATATGCTTGTTTCAAACATGGAAAAAAATTCAATCATACATAAAACTGTCCAATTTCCCATAGCCAAATAATTTTCAGGAATCAAATGCAAAATCACGACAGTGGATAGCCATATCCGTGTGATATTCATTTTTGAACGAAAAAAAAAAAAAAAAAACCTAAACCTGTTATACTCACCTTGGATCAAAAGACATAAAATAGGTTATTATTTTTTTTTTTCTCTCTCTCTACTAAAAAAAAAAAAAAAAAAAAAAATCATTAAAACACAAAACTTCAAAAAAAAACATAGAAGCCCCATTAAAAAAAATAAAACTTGATATATATATATATATATATATATATATAAATTACTCGGTTATCTTTTTCATCAAAAAGATAAATTTCAGATTCACAAGCGAATTTATACCTTCAAGATCATAGATTCAAACAGTTATATTAAACTTATTACAGTCGAATAATAACAAAGTGACGGCGAGAATTAGCTGTCGCTGAAATCGCGAGGAGTACCAGAGAAGAAGTGATTTCTTTGTTTTTCATATATCTCTTGTTAAGTTGAGTGGAGATATTTTTTTGTTTATAGATCAAATGGCTTTGTAGCCTTTGTTCTTTGTTGTAGCTAAGGTCACGCGTCAAAAAAGACACGCTTTCATGCGCTAAAAATGGCGCCTTATTATAAATCAAATTCTATCGGGATCCTTCTTCTACAAATAAAAAGAAGGTCTTGATCACACGATCGTTTTCGAAGGATGGCTTGCAGAGTCGACTGGATTATATTATCATCGTGAGAATTGTACTTTTAATCGATTAATATTTTAATTATTTCGTACATGTTGTGTCATCAATTTTCGTTGTAAAGGTTTAATTACCCAAGTTTGAGGTTTCGAGAACAATTCAAGAATTCAAGAACTCTCAATAATTGTCACGGTTAAGAAGATCGGCGACAATTCAAGAACCCTTAATCACTGTCACGATTAAGAAGGTCGGCAAAATTAGCAGTATATTTCAATGGAATTATAAGTGCTATTTGTGCCATTAATCAATTCAAACATTTGGTAAAAATTGATATTCTGTCATGCTATTCGACAAAACGAAATGACTGTCGTCAGCAAAATGTTCTTTCCAGTCTTTCTCTTAAATCAAACTATTCATTTGATTCCCGGATGTGAATGATGGAAAATTAATAAAATATCAACAATCTGTTCTTCCATAGGACAACATGAAAGCACTGCAGTGATTTTCAAAATATTTTGGAAATAAGAACAAGCAGAATTATCTAAGAAATAATTCAGCATCAGGCATAATATATTTCATATTTTTTTGAAAATTTCTATTAAAATAGTGAAATTTTTTTATGTTTAGTCTTTTCTCGAATGACTTCAGGACGACAAAAAAATATACTTCATTACTGATTCCCGATTATCCCATCATTTATTTATTCAGTGCTTCGTTTTAAGACTCAAACTTTCAGCTAAATATTAGCTATTTTAATGAATTATATTTGAATTCACCCAATATTATATTTGAATTCAGCCAATCTTAATTATATTTGAATTCAGCCAATCTACGCGTTAATAAAATATCTACGCGTTAATAAAATCTGAACAACTTTTAACTAAAATTGAGATAACGATGAATTTGGATGACAAAATTAACACAAAAAATGATCACAGTAGATGCATTTAAGCTATATCAAAGAATGAACCTTCAATTTAGCATTAGAATTAAAAATGTTAAGTACTTGAATTCGAGAAATTTTTGCAACCTTTCTGTACGTAAGTAAATTTTTAATCGACAGATTAATATTTATTTATGCACAAAAAAAAACTATTTAATATTTGGTGGAAAATATCAGCAAACTAGTATTCGGCATACTAACATCTGCATTTTTTTGTTTCATATAATATGTATCAATAATATCAGTTCTTTCGAGGATACCATTCTGATAAAACAAACTATTTTGACGATGAAACAATTTTTTGTTGTGCAATATTTTGGGTATCCAATTTTACGAGTAGAAAATACTAAATTAAAAAACAATACTAAATTATTTATCAGTAAAATACAAATGCTTTGGAGTTGCAAAATATCATTACTTCTTGCCAAATAATGTCCCAGCAATTCCCAATCTTCTATCGACCAATCCTCTTCCAAATCGTGAACTCCTGAAAATAGATATGATTCAATCAGCATGTTTTTCCACTTAATTCTTCATATGAATCAAATTTCTATCAAAGCTCATTTTGATTCATCCAAGATAATATTTAAATGTGACTTCGACGGAATTTTCTTGGACTTGCATAGATCCATCAATTTTCAAAAACACTTTTCACACATATTTAACGAAATGTAACTAATAAATATTTTTCTGATCTTATATCACTTTGCAAGCTCAAGCGCACAACAGATATTTCCCGAATATAAATCACACAAATTTACGAGGAATATAATTTACCATCCACCACCGTAAGGTCAAATCGATCATATACTGGACCGAAATATCCTCTATATACATAACCTTAACTTGGAAATCCCCAGCCATACGATTCCGCAACCGCAATTGCTAGTAAGACAGTCAGTAACACTAATATGTTGCTCATATTTTCTATCAAAAATTGATATTCACCTGAAAAATGTTACTGTCGGAGAGCGAAAGAGAAAATTTATTAATACTATTATGAAGGTCGAATAAAGCAATTACTACAATTTTTAAAAGTTTTTGAAGTGAATTTATTATTAAGAAAGTCTGTGCCGAACAAAGTTTTTACTATGATTTTTGAAATTTTTTGAATAATGAAATAACCCCAAATGGACCAAAAAAACTAATATTCACTTTTAAATATAAAATCACTGACTTTTTTTCAAGTTTAGAAAAATTAGAAATTGAAATGTAGTTTTTTTCTGACAAGAAAAAAATCAAAAATAAATGTGAAGTCCTTAGCAAGCAGCATGTCAATCTTATCTTTATTATTTCGTATAGAAAAACTCTGTTTAGTTCTTGTTTGATGCAGTTCTAGATATTTTAGAATGAGCTGTCGAATTCAGTAATGGTTGCATTATCATAAGAAAAATGAAAAATGGGATTCACATTAATTTTAAAAAATTAAGAGGAAAAAGAAAGGAATTTTTTGAAGTAAATAATTGCCTCACTACATTACTGCGCTTTTTGAATTGCTATCACAGATTTCAAATCATAATTTGCAGTAGATGCTTTCTATTAATTATAAAATAACTTCCCATCAAATGTTTTGTACATAAAATGAATAGAAATAGATTAAATAGTTCTTCAAGTGCTTTTTTAAACTTCTGGACAATTTCTTGGAAATCTGAATAGTTTTTCAATCCTACTTATTCTTTTTTCTAGTAATTTAGGTTGAGTTTCAGAATAAAATTAGGAAGGTAGTAGTTTTGCTTTTTAAAGGTTTTCTACCATGTTGATAACACTCGTTCACTCTTTGTATCTATGTGCTATTCTTCGTTTAAACGAAATAACAGAACTGTTGCACTTTTATGCAAATCTGTTTATTTGTAAGGAATTCGTCTTCGAACCATATTCTCCATGGAAAAAAAAAAATTTATACCATCTCATTTCTCATGTTTTATCAAACAACCTGAAAATGGATGGCGCTTGAGCGGAAGACATATATTTTAACTGAATGTATGGTTATACAAAATTTTCGACATGGTCAATGCAAATTTATGATCTTTACCGGAATGAATTTAGAGGAATTTTAATTCTGATAAGCAGGACATTCTTTTACTACTATTCACCTGCACTGATAATATATTTTCTTTATATTTACTTCAATCTGAAATCCAAAATCTATAAAAAAAAAAAAAAAAAAAAAAAAATTAAAATTTTCTAATTTAGTTTGACAGGTATACAATATTACTTAATTGTCGTTTATGCAAAATTGAGAAAAGGACAAGTGATATCAGTAACTTTTCATCTGTTTTTTTTAAAATAATATTGCTTTACATTAAGCAAACATATTTTTCTTTGTGTTCAACCAATTAATTAATAAATGCAAAAAAAAAAAAACTCAAGCAAAGTATAAATTGTACTCTGTGCAGTATACGCAAAAGTAAAGCAAAGGATGCATGCAGAGTTCATTTCATTAAGCTTAGCCATATTTTTCCGGTCGTCGCCGTAAGGTAGAAAGAAAAATTATTGAATAACAATTTTAGGATTTTCATTCTATTAACACCCAAACCTATCTCTTCTAAATTTCATTAAACAGGGAAATTTCATTGTGATTTTTCATGGTATTTCGAGCGGGAATCAGATTCTGTTTGAAACATCAGCAAATGAAAAACAAAGAATAGAAAAAAGTTAATCAGTCGAAGATTTAAATCTCCGAGTATCTGATTCACCATTTTCAAATGAGATAATATGTGGAAAGAGACATGAATATTTGAACAAATGATGCCTAAGAAGCCTAAGAAGAAAATGAATTCTGAAAATTTTCTGGACATGATACGAATGGTCCGTGTTGAAAAATAGTCTGATTCGTCAGTTCTTCAATACGAATTGCATATGCAAGAAGAAGCTGTATATTTTTAGACACATAATTTTCCATTATCTCTTAAGTATCGCGATAATTGTTTCTTCCAAAATTAAGTCGATAATAATCGTTTAATTTCATTTTATAACGCAGGACGATTTCTTTTAAGTAGACGGAAATAATTTCAGATAATATTCGGTTTTTTAAATATTTTGTTCTTCTTGAAAAAAAAAAATTTTTTTTGTGAAGTGTCTTCTTGTAAAATATTTAATACAGTATTTAAAAGTCATCCGTTCTAATCATAATTTTAAGGGATTATCTTCTATTCGAAGAAATAGTACTTTTAAAGATTATCTTTTATCTCGAAAAAATCCGATAAGTATACACTGCTTTAGATTAAAAGCTATATTGGATGAAGGATATTTTATACTTTAATCAACATGTTTAGATCAAAAAATGATTAAATTATGAAGTGCTAATAGCTAAAACAACTTAAGCAATAGATTAATTAACATTGATAATAGTGAGCAAAAAAAAGGATATTTATCAGTGAGCAATTCTGTAAGAACACAGAATTACCAAATATTGAATATTTAATCTTAATTAATTCATACAAACATCACTGGATTATTTTTGTGAAAACAACTATTTCAATACTAAAATTATGGTAGAAATGAATGAATATGCGCAAAACTATATTGCCCTTCTTGTATATTTGAATTCCCATTGAAGAGCTGTTGGGTCAGATCAACACGATCATTCATCAGAATTCAAACTCTGTTATTTTTTTCACATCATATTTCCCTAGCAATGACATCTTTTTCGACATATTATCTTATCCAAGGATATAAAATTGGACATTAGATGGATTAGATTTTTCGACTGATCAACTTTGTTCTGTTCCTTAGTTATCAAAATTTGATCAACAAAATTGAGTCACGAAGCAGAAAATCTCTTTTATACAAATTGAACGACTAATCCATACATGAGTACTTATATATAAAAATGATTAGTTGATTTTCAGTGATAAATATCGGCATAGTAATACATGACACTATATCATCTAAGTTTGATATCAATTTTTTCAGAAGTAATTTTCTAATAAAGCATTTTTATTGTGTGGTTTTTTAAGACAACAATTTTGCGAGTAGAAAATACGAAATTGAAACAGTGCTGAAATGTTTAGTTAGTAAAACATAAAAATTTTGGAGTAACGAAATGTCATTTTTTCTTGCCGAATCCAAATTCACCATACTTTGAACTTTCTTCAAATAGAGATCTGAAAAAAGCAGAATTCATTCACTAAGTTTACAAATTTTTTATTGACTTAATAGATTTTTAATCGACCATTTCAGTAAGATTCTTAAGAAGTAGTAGAAAAAGGATAACGAAAAAATTGCTGTTGTTTGAAACAATAAACAAATTTGAAAGCAAGCATTGATTCATGCTCAGTGAATAGTTGCAGAGTGTAGAAGGATGCAATTATCAAACAATAATTTTTATACGGATTGTTTATCTTAGTGGCACACAATCACAACAAACATTATTAATAGTAATCAGGCATGCAAGCGGCATATTTGACAAAGCGTTAAGGTTGGAGAATGCTACAAGAAGCATTCACTTAGTATCATCAAAAATTTTAAGCATTTAAAAGTTTATAAAGTTTATATACATACAGTATGTATAAATTAGTCAATAAAATCAAAGTGATTTTGGAACAAAAATATCAATTATTTTTTCGTACCCACTATAGCACCAGAAATTGCTGCCCCTTGAGGCCTGAAATGTCAATAAATGTGGTAAGCTTTTGTCATATAATTATTCATGGATTAAATGAATTTTTCTATTAATATTTGTCTCTCATTTATCATAGCAAAACGTAAAGTATCTTACTATTGCGTAAAATAAAATTCATGGCGATATTTTCCAAAGACTAATCTTTTATAACTTATTAAAAAGTATAGTTTACTCTTCAAAATACTGCTATGCACCGTAGCATGAATATTCTCAACAAAAAGATTCTACACTTGCGATTGCTAGTAAGACAGTCAATAATATTAATATATTCATGTTTTCCATTAAAATCTGTCACCTTAAAAAAATGCTAAAAAAGTTTAAAAGAGAATTAGAGAATTCCTTAGTTTTCTAAATATTTGCATTAATTTTAAAAAATTGATAGTGTCGGGAAGAAACCAAAATAATTTTGGCAGAAATATGTTCAAGTAATTTAAGTACTTTGTAGAAATTTTCTTTTCATGATTCATAATTTACAATGGATGTAAATGAATGTTACGATGTGATATCTAATTCTTGTCATCATCTCTGATTTCCCAATTATTTCTTCAACAGTAAATAACGGAACTACCTCACATATTTATTGTAATTCGCATCTTTGTAGAGATTTCCCAGCCTTAACTTCAAAAGTGAGAAATCATACAATTATGTAAATTTCCGAACCATAATTAAAGCCCATTTCAGAATTAAAAGCTTTAGAGAGAATTAAAATCTTCTTAGTATCTTTTAAAATACATGATTTCTTTCTTACTCTTTTTTCAGAACTTCGACAGGTACATCTTTATCATCGTGATCACAATGAATTACTATTGTATCTTTTGAAGCAGTTAGTGAAGGATCAAATGCATTATGAATAATCACGCCTATCTGTCATGTCTAGCATATTGTTAATAATTCCACTACAAAAGGATATTTATCTGCCACAACATTTCTTCTGGACCTATACAACTCTTCAACTCGATTTTACGCTTCGGTTCTTGGATTATTTTTTACCGTTATATCCTATTTCAATATCCGCATAATAAACCTACTAATCAGCAACACCTGCGTATTGTCTATGTCTAGTCCATCAACATAACTTTCCTATAAAAAATCTTTTTTTTTTTCGCAACAGATAGAAAAGGAAAATAATTTTTTGTTTTAGTAAATTAATACCTCAGAATGTGGGAAGTTATTAAAATTTCTGAGTTTCTGCGATAAATATAATTCGCTTTGTAAAATATTTTTCAGCGTAATACCTGTAAAAACTATAAATGTTTAAGTTTTTGAATCGATGAATAGAAGATATTCTCAAATTTTTTATTTTTATGTTGCATGAAATCTGGTTCACTTCATTTAATCTTTTACACCATTCGCTGATGTTTGACAAAGAAAAAAATGGAGCAGGGAAAGGAATTATAGTAGAAGTTTTAAACACAAATATGTTTGTTCAGTAGTATTCATGGATGGAACAGGCATGAAATGATTGAGAAAAGGACGGTATTTTGAGCAAAATATTGTTGAAATTTCTAAAATAAAAGCATTAACCTTTCACCTTTTCTTATTTTTCAAAGAATGTCGTTTTATACGAAATAAACAAATTTTTTGTGTATTCCACCAATCATTAAAAAATCGCACGAAAGTGCAGGTAAACTAATACAAATATACTCTAAAAGAGAGCCACGATAAAAATGGCAAAAATTACGATCAAAATGTGCAATAAATACGATCAAAATGGTGCATGCAAATTGTCCTTCATTAGACTCAGTCATATTCATCTAATTTTCGTCTGAAATTGGAGTAAAATGGAAAGGAAAATTAACGTGCGAATGACCAGAAGTGAAGCTATTTCGATGATTAGAAAGGGACGAAAAAAGGTGTTGCTTTGCTATGTAAATTTTATCAGCGAATCTTTGTCATCTTCTCGATATTAAAAATGTAATATTTTTCAGTCATCCTATACTGAAAGATTTTTACAATTAATTTTTAGGCAAGGGTTTTTTGAAAATTTGGCTGGGCTTGATGGACAGGGCTTTGCAATCTTTGCGTTACTTTTGTGACATGCTGCAAAGAATACAGTTTATGCTTAATTTACTTGCTTTTTTTCACTTTTTTTTTCATTAAATGATCGAATATACAGAAAAACTTTGTCCTTTCACATAAAGTAATATTATTGGAAAAAATTGAAAGGTTTATTCTTCCATTTGTCCTTTTCTCACTTTTGTACAAAGACCAAAGTACTGTATATCTGTCAAACTAAACAGAAAATTTATTTCCAAATAACAATTAAAGCCTGCAGATTTCGATTTTCGATTGAAGTGAACGCAAAGATTCATTATTAGTGCAATGATTAATAATAAATGAATTTTCTGCAAATAATTAATAATTCCTAAATATCCTATCTTTTCGCATTCTGAAGTATTGCTGCCGAAAATATTTTTTCCTAATAAATATTCGAAAATACTTCGTCCCAGTTTTTTCCTTTTGATAACAATGATACTCTCTTAAAATATTTTAAATTTATGATGATTGAAAAAAAAATTTTTTTTGTATGCTTCTGATTTTACACGCTTCTTTAGTGCAAGTATTATAGAAATATGATTTTCCGAAGTGATTTAAACACTTTCACCACTGTAAATCTTTTAACAAATATAATTTTTAATCTCAAGTAATGTGTTTATCGAGATGACCGCGGAGTATACCGATTACTCGAATAGTAATTTAATCTGAAGTAGTTACTTCCCCGAATTTTCCAGATGGAACGATTAAAGGAAGCGAGAGAGAGAAGTTTGTATTACTAAAGACAAAATTGGGAGTAAGGTTAGTTGATCTGCAATCATTTTTTTTTTTTTTCTCTGAAAATATCATTGATATTAAAACTTCGACTGCAACTGAGGATTTTTCGAAATTAATTTGAATGGAAATGCCTTCCAAAAAGAAGCATAAATAGCTTTTTCTAAAAATGCAAGAATCGAGAACGATGAATGAATGTCATCAGAAATCATTTCGACCGATAAACATTACATATGAATGATAATATATCATTAGATTATTTCTGTTCGAAACAATTACTGTGTTACTAAAAAGACAGTGCAATTTAGCACGCATAAAAGTGCACTTCTTGCAAAATAAATACAACGGAAATTTATTCCCATTCAAGCGCAACTGTGTCATAATAATCAGATTATCAGATAATAATCATCAGATTATCATTCTTCAAAGCTGCCTTTTGTATATCATTTTCCATAAGCAATAACATCTCTTTTGATATTTTATCTCATACCAATGATGCAAAATCAAGTATTGAATGGTTTTGATTATTCGATGCAACTTTTCTGTTTTTCGTCATCTATTATTGATTTGATCAATAAAATCAAAGTATGAAGAAGGAATGAATAAAGTTTTAATAAAAAATTCCCATCAAACCAAACATTAGAATTTCCATCGGTAATTAAGGTTTTCTAGCAAAACAATGTTCAATATCATCCTGTCTTGCTCACGAAATAAGTTTGATACAACACTTTTATACTCTTTAATACTCTAAATGTTTATAGATAGACCATACGAAATGAAAACAATACGTATGATTTAATTAATAAAAGGAAAGTGTTGGAACAGAAAAATATCGGTTATTTCTTCTTGCCTAATACAGCGCCAGCGAACGATCCACCTGCATTAAATGTCGGGTAGCTGAAATGCGATAAATTTTATAAGACTTATCATATTATTTTTTCACTGATTAAATGAAATTATCTACCAACATTTGTCTCTCATCTGTCACCGCAAAACGTAAAACATCCTCGATAAAAGAAACGTAGCCGAAGACATTTTTTTCAGAATTAATCTTTTATAAATTGGTAAAAAGTATAACTTACTTTCCAACTCCAAAATCCTGCCGTGGACCATAATAGAATTGTCCCCAATTAAACGATTCTACACTTGCAATTGCTAATAAGACAATCAATAACATCAATATGTTCTTCATGTTTTCCATTAAAATTCTATAATTACCTTAAAAAATGTTAAAAAGGCATAAAAAAGATTTTTTCAATATTGAAAAAAGATGTACTTAAATATAGTACCCATTTTCATCGTTAAATTATTTTGAGCAATGAAATAATACTAAATGTACAGCTTGAAAAAAATCTAATGCTCTTTTTCGAATAAATTGATTCACCGACTTTTTCCAAGTTTGAAAAAATTTGGACTTCGAGTACAGCTATCCACTTAATATTATTTCACTGCTCAAAATATTTTTAAAATGGCATATCGAATAAGGTGATGATTCCAGCAGAAACATTATTATAAGTAAGATGGAAAATAAAATTTGAACGGCTGTATTCAATACATTTTTATGTAATAGTAAGGAGAAAGTCGATGTTATGTGAAGTTTTATAAACTTCATTTTGTGTGACGTTAACCATACGTTTCCGCCTTCCCTTCTCTTCTGGAATGTTTTTAAATCTTTTAGTGAATTAGGTAATTTGTCAATGTTCTAAACATTCACATCAATTTTAAAATATTAATGTGAAAAGGAAAACAATTTTTTGACGTAAATAACTGCCTCACTACAATATTTCACATTTTGAGTTGCTATCAAAGATTCCAATTCGGAATTTGCAGTAGATGCTTTCTATTACTTATAAAATAACATCGCATCAAAAATGAGCAAGAATAGGTTAAATAGTTCTTCAGGTGTTATTTTTAGCTTCCAGAAAGTTTTTGGAAATTTGGTTAACTTTTCATCATATTTATCCTTATTTCAGATTATTAAATCGGATTTCCTGAACAAAATGGGTAAAAAAAATTGTTCCGACTTGTAAAGCTTGTTGATAATACTCGTTCAATCTTGGTATCTATCACATTGTCTTTTGATTTGAGCAAAGGTGACTATTCTGAAGTAAAGAAGTTATTGCACTTTTGTGCATTTCTGTTTATTTGCATGAAATTGCTCTTGACCCATTTTCTCATCTAATAGGAAAAGAAAAAAAAGCAAATTTCAATCATTTCTCATTCCTTATATACATATATATGTATATATATATATATATATATATATATATATTTACTTATATATATATATATATAAAGTGACATTAAATGGCGAATACGTACACTCGTCAAAATTAACACAAAGTTCATGTATAAGACAAACCGAAACATGATTTTAAAACGATTCTTTTGTTGTTAGTCAATTGCAGAGAATTCTTTCATTATTAATTATCTGCTCTAAAATTCAGAATTTACAAACTATCAAGTTTAAGATTCTCTTTTTAATTTAACAGATATACAATTGACCTTTGCAAAAATCTTTAAAGTGAACAAAGTTTCCTCTTTATTCAATTAATTAATGAAAAATCATGAAAAAAGGCAAGTGAACGAAGGATAAATTGATTCTGTGCAACGGATACATTCTTTGTATTATTTTAAAAATAGCACAAAGAATGCAAAGCCTTGTCTAGGTCTAATCACGTTTTCACAGTTCTTACCAGAAAAGTGATTATAAAAATCTTTCAACACCATATGTTTGAGAATATTATATTATTGATTCAAGAGAATGATAAAGATTCGCTCAAAAATTTACATAGCAAAACAATTCTTTCTTTTTTTTTCGACCCTCTAATAATCATTGAAATAGCCTTATTTTTGGCCTTAAAGCATTCTTGTAGTAACTTTCCTTCTAATTTCACAACATTTTTGAACTAGAACTAAGCGAATAATGTTGAGTCTAATGGATAAAAATCATTTTTTTTTGGATCACTTATATCGTGCCACTCATTTTTAGGGTATAATTTATATCTAGTCTGTTGCATTTTCCCTCTCTTTTTCAATGGCTGATTAATATACAAAAAACTTGTTTATTTCACATAAAATGATATTTTTTGAGAAATAAGAAAAAAACGAGAAATTACTTCCTTAATTTTTAGAAATTTTTCACATTTTCGTAGTAATATTTCAAAATGTCCTTTTTTTAATCTTTTTTTCATAAATGCGATAAACATGCACGAAAAAAAGATTAAAAAAGGACAATATTTCGAAATATTACTACGAAAAAATACTACTTGGCCTACTGTGTTCTCTTTTCTTTTCGTCAGAAATAAAGTCGGCGATTGGTATAAAAGATTGGATGAAGTGGACAGCTTTCATAAGATACAGAAGTCGAAATTCGAGAATGTCGTCTGTTCATCTATTCAAAAACTAAAAGCATTCAGGATTCTAACAAGGAACTCTGAATGCTTCGAGTTTTTTTTTTTTTTTTTTTTTTTTTTTTTTCCTTTGCACCGGCAAACTTTTTTACAGAATTGTTTTTATTGCTAAAGCTGAAAAAACGTAATTT
>KZ269978.1:2919894-2940292 GCA_002249935.1 Onchocerca flexuosa | reverse complement strand
TATTAGGCAAGAAGAAATAACCGATATTTTTCTGTTCCAACACTTTCCTTTTATTAATTAAATCATACGTATTGTTTTCATTTCGTATTGTCTATCTATAAACATTTAAACGCTCAAAGAGTCACACACTTACATCACTTCTGACAGAATCGATGTCAAATTCAAATAGAATATGTCGACTGCTCACCGAATATTGACTAGTCACTCTATATATAAATTCTAATCTTTCAATTATCATTCAACTCGTGCACAAAAAGATGCATAATCAAGCAAAATATATGTGAAAATATGCATAAACGTTGTGAAATTCATTGCGAATTCAAGTACCAAGTTATCTGCCACTCACATTTTCAGTTCCAATGTTAAACTTAATTTTATTTATAACCATTATTTAAGAATACTTGTCAATCATTTCTTGCCGTTAATTCTATCATCAAAGCTTTTTCAAATTGTCTACGCATTTTTTCTTCAAAATGAAAACCAAAACTGATTTGATTCTTCCGTAATTTGATATCGTCAAATGACAAATCTTACTTTTGAAAAGTTTTATGAAAATTTAGAAAGTAATAACAATATCAAAGAGTATAAAAACGCAATGTCAAAATTATGCTGTGAACAAGGCAGGATGATATTTTATATTATTATGCTGGCTAGTTGTTGAAAACCTTACGATGAATATTTTGATATAACACATTATATAAAGTAAATAAATTTGTCTGTATATTTAATTACTAATTTAAAAAAATACTGAAATACATATGCAAAGTAAATATAAACTGTACTCTGTGCAGCACACGACAAAACGTCATAAAAAATGTATACAAAATTTTATCCATTGAACCCAACCATATTTTCTCAGTTTTCGCCGTGAATTAGGAAGGTAAATTAACAACAGTTTCAGCAATTTTTCTATTATCCTCAGACCAAGCAGAATTATCATTCCTAAATTTCACTGGACAGAGAGTATTTCACGATAGTTGTTATGGTATATCGAAGCAGGAATTTCATTGTAATCATATCAATTTATTACAATGAAATTAATATAATTGAGATGAGTTGATCAAATCACAACTTCATTATTAACTACTATTAACTACTAACTCTGCAGTAATTGAAGAATTTGTTGTTACTGAATAACTTTTCTTCCCGCATTCTTGGCTTGATTCTATTCATTGAAATATCAATTAATGATAAATAAAGAAAAAAACAACGTTCAGCAGTCGAAGAATCATATCCATTCAAAGTCTTATTCATCAACTTTAGGCGATAATATATGGAACATAAGTCTGATCCATCAGTTCTTCAGCGACAATCTGCATATGCAAGAAGGGCTGAATAGTTTTATAAACAAACATTCTTTTCCATCTTTCATTCACTGTAGCAATTATTTTCTTCAAACTGAAGTCAGTAATGTTCATTACATTTCATATAATGTAAGAAGATTTCTTTTCAATAAATAGAGTGACACAGTATAAAGGAAAGTTCCGTAATACACATCTGTTATGTGATAATTAAAATTAGAGTCAGAAGTTTCCAATCTTCCTTTCGTTAATTTCTTACTTCCACTCATCTTTTTCTTCTCACTTTCATGAACCGATTCTTGTTAAAATTCTGAAATTTCAATTCAACGAAAGCAAATGCAATTTCATTGAGCAAGCAATATTTCTTTTATAATTTATAAAATACCATTTTTTTTTTAACTCTTTCCTTATTTTCATATACTGCTGTTAAAAATGAATAATGCAATCAAAAAATGCTATTTTTCTTTAATTTTAATCACAATACCTTTTTTTCTAATTTTACAAGCTTTTCTAATTTATACATTTCATAATATTTTAAGCAATTTCCGTACTCAACAAAAGTGATCATTTAAAAATGGTCAAAAATTTGGTGAATAAATTTGAGTAATTTGTACTCTTCTTATCGCAACAAAAAACGAAAGAAATTACGAAATTTAAATTTATTTTAGGAAATAGTCTAAATATTAAAATAAAATTTCTTGCTGTAAATAAAAATTCTCAAAAAAAGACCTTTTGCTGGTATTATTTTGTTTATTAATCTTTTTTCAACAAGTTTCAGAAAAGCTTACCATAGAGAAGGAAAAAATTAGTTTTAAAAAATTTAAATTAATAATGCAAAAAAAAAATGGAAAATGGTAAGTAACTGGTGGATTTAAATAATAATAAAATTGACGCAGTGGATAGATTTTGCATTTTATTAACAACCAAAAAAAAATCATGAAATAATTACTTTCTATTGATTGTCTTTCTTTCCATTTTGTTTTTATTCTGTTTTGATTTTTTTGGGACGAGTTTTAAAAAATTTTTATTCAGATCACATCATAATTAATTAATCTATTTATTTCTTTAATAATGGAAATTTGTCTATAAAGGAAATAACATAAAAAGTAAATAAAGATAAGTGAAATCGATTAATTTTCAAATGAAGGTATTAATTAATTTTAATATTTGATGATTTTTGAGTAAATCTCTTAATGATTGTCATGTTTTCCTTATTTCCTTTTTTTTTTTTTTTAGATATCTATTATAAATATCGTTTGCTGTTATTTCCATATGATATCATGAAATTTCAATTTTTATCAGATTCATTTTTCTTTTTATTCCTGATTTGAATGAAGATATAATAGATGAATATAAAACAGCATATATAATTCTGCATTTTTTATCCAAAATGTTTCAAACATGATCAAAAAATGAAAAGGAATTTGAACTATTTAAAAAAATCGAATTAATTTGATACAATCTCAATTTTTTTATCCTTTTATTTCTTAAAAGGTCAAAGACTGAAGTTAAATAAATAATGAAAAAATTGATTTTAACCGACAATAAAAATATAGAGAATTACCACCAACATTTAAATATTTCATCTATCTAATAAATTGAAGGATATATTTTAACTTCAGTACAAAAAAATTCAGAAAAATTATGCTTTAATGATTCGACTCAGTAATATATCATATGAATGTATTTGCATAATTTAAGTGACAAACAACTCTTACTTTTTTTCGATTTCAATTTTTTTTTTTTTGCTTCTATTTTCTTCTCTATTTCTTTTTCCATTTCTAATCATTGTATTCTTTTTATCCATTCATATCTTTAACTTTTATTCAGCGACAAGAAAAAATAAAGCAAAAGACGAAGTATGTCGTCTTTCCTTAACATTTATTTCATAAAAAAATAATATAATCAATAAAACTTTTTTCTTCCTTTCATCCATTCCAAATTATACACAAACCAAAAAAAAGAAAACAAACAATCTCAAATTTATTTTTTCTGATATTTTTTAAAAAGTCGTTTTTGAATGATTTTTCACGTTAACTCATATTTATCGAATTACATTAACTAAATGTTTTAACAATTAATCTATTATTGTTACAGCTATTGTTTCATTTGATTAATTTTATTTTAACATTTCTTGTTATGAATCCATTATTAAACACTATATATGTTCAGTGTTTAACAATTTTTTATTGTTGTTGTTGTTGTTTTATTTGATCATCATTATTTGAGCATTTCCTATTGTTATTCCGCTATCAAAATCTATATTACTTAAGTGTTTAAAATTAATCTATTATTGCTTAACCATAAATTATTTGAACCCTTCTGGTTGTTAATCATATCTCCCACATAAACATTAATTGAATGTTTACAAATTAATTTGTTATTGTTGTTTGATATTCCTTTTTCCAACATTTCCTATTGTTCATGTCTTATTTAATTCTGTATATATATAAATCATCTTTTTTCTAATATTGGAAAAAGAATATTAGAATGAAAAACTTTTTAATCAAAATCTAAATAATATTTTGATCATTTATATTCTAATCTGTTGACACATTTAAATTTAGAAATAAGCCGGCAAATACCAAAAATTTAATTTCTTAAATTGACTGCAAAAAATTTCCAAAAATTATCTTTCAGTTTATTCACAAATATTAAATAGAGAAATTCGACAGCGAATGTCAGATTCTCTATTCGTGTAAACATTTTTAAGAAGCTTTTTAAAGAGGACGATTAAAGAGAAGAAATGAAAACGAAAATAAAAAAAAAGAAAAGAAAAAGAAAAAATATTGAAAAAGAAGCTCAAAAGATTCATTATAGTAAAATGTTCTGTTACTAATGATGTTTCTGCTAAAAATTTTTTCCTCTTCCTGTCGTTTAGAATTGTTTTATTCGAATATTTTTCATTTCTTTCCGATGATTGATTTGTAGCTTTTACAGCATTTTTCAATTAAAAAAAAAAGTTTTTCCTATCGAAAATTTGCACTTTTCTTCCGAATCTTGGTTGCTGTATGATAATGGCATTGCATAAAGAAGATGTAAGACATCTCGGGTCTTGATTGGCTTATCTATAATCAATGATATTGAATAAAAATAATATAAGAATTCACTAAAAGCGTTTTTTGAGTAAATGATTATTCAATCGAATTTTCACATTTACAAAATAAGAATTTCTAAGATGCAATAATTCAAAATTTTTCTTCTGATTTTCTTCAAAGACCATTTTATTCTGTCACTGTTTTTGTCTTTCATATCAGATATTTGATAATAAGTATTAATTTTTATTGTATTACTATTTATTATTTGATATTATCGTAAAATATTCAAAAATTGACTGCCTTTATTAATCACTAAATTTTTCCAAAAAACATTACGAAAACTTTAATTTTATGGCTTGTAAATACATTTATTGCAAAATTATCCTAAGATATTCTTCTATTCGATTGATGATATTGGTATAATTGCATTAGTGAATGTATCTTTTTGGAAATTTTTTCGCAAAAATACTTCATGATTAAAGTTTATATGGAAAGAGAAAAAGAAACAAGGAGATTTTTTTTCGAAATTTTATGATATCATTATGATTACTGAAAAAAAGTTATCCATCTAAAAAAAAAGAAAAGAAAATAGCAGCAAAATGAATTTATAAATTCATTATTTTCAAATTGTCGAATAAAATTTATTACATGATTTTTTTAATTTTAGGTTTCGCATAACTGTAACAATCGAATTTCAAAATTGAATTAGTGAATAAAACTTTATACTCTGCTTTCTTTTAAATTTGAGTGATTTTTTTCATCGAAACTGTCTAAAATATTATAGCTATGATAAAACACTTTTTACTTTACTTGTAGCTTTATGTATATTTTACGCTGAAATTTCAGTATTTATAAATCACATGTTTAAAATAATTTTTCTTCTTTAACCAAAATGATATGTTAATTTTATTTTATTGAAATATTTTTTTAATTAAATGTATGGTAATGATAACATTATCATTAGCAATATTTTTTTTTCATTACTATTTTCAACTTTTAAATTAATCATGCTTAAAAAAAATTTTTTATTATTGTGACAAAATAAAGCCATTTATTAGTATTATTATTATTATTATTATTATTATTATTATTATTATTATTTTCATTGTGAATGAAAATCAATATTATCTAGATTATTAAATGGCTTTTTTTGGGAGCGTTATTAAATTTGAACTTTACTGAATAACTTACTATGTTTCAAGGCTTAACCTTATATTTGACAAGTTTAATGCTTCGAATTTTATTTTTTTTTTTAGTATAAAACGATATAATTTTATAATTGATCGATTTTTTCAAGACAATAAAATTTTTTGTTGACCGTTGGTATTACAACATTTCATGTTATTTTTAAATTCATCAAATCTTCTTTTGTAATCCAAACTTAAAATAAATTTTGCCGAATATATAACATGTGTATATTGCTCAAATGAATTATTTGATCGGATTTTTAAAAATTACCAATATATTTTTAAAACAGTAGAAAAAAATCATGTCAAAAAATGCTTTTGCTATAATAAAACAGAAATTAGAAAAAGGTTGGACTTTTGCGAATTAGATTATTAGATGTAACATTCAAAAGAAACAATTATTTATAAAAAATTTTAATTAATACATTCCATAATATATCTTCGTCTTTTTTGTAGAAATTTTAAATTTTTGAAAAAAATTTTCTTTTTTTGGAAAATGCAAAAGTTTTTGAAGCAACTAAATATGCTAGCACAACATTATTATGGATCTCATGTTCGAATAAATTTGAATATCAATTTTTTGACGATACTTGAAGAACTAATTTTATTTAAAAATTCATTCAAACAATATTAACTCTTCAAAAATGCTTCGTTTTTCTAATACTGTTAGTAACATATAACTTTTTAAATATCAATTTAATAGAATAGTTTTTCTTTAAGCTAAAAATATTGCTGCAGGAAGTATTTATGAAATGAAAAATTTGGCAAATATCATTATAAACCCATTTTTCTTTTTTGCTTAATTTAGCAAATTTTTTTTAAGAAAACAATAGATATAATTATGAGAAAAACGATCCAATTTCTCCATCGTTTTTCCGTTTTTTCCATTTTTAAAAAATGATTTATTGATTTTTCCTTTTGTTGAAATTGAAATTTTTTTGGGAGAAAAACTTATTGCAATTTCCAGAAAGTTGAATTATCGCATGTCTCATAGGAATTGCTTTAAAAACAAAAAAAGAAAATGTTTGAAAAATGGGGAATAATATAAATGGGAAATTTTAAATGCCAATGAAAAGAAAAAATTTCTATGAAATGAATTCATTGCATTCATAACGAGTCTCATATGTCAATATTATTTTAATTTTTCATTTCTAAAAAATTATTGATTTTCATAGCTTTATTATTACTATTATTATTTTTATTATTGTTATTATTATTATTATTATTATTATTATTATTATTGTTATTATTATTATTATTATCATTACTATTGTTATTATTAATACAATTATCCTTATCAATTATTGCTATCACTGTCATCATTGGCAATAGCAGCAGTATGGATATGTTATTGGATTTGGAAAAAAAAAAATTTTCTTAAAAACCTTTTTATCTTTTAATCATTGAAAGAGTGATTTTAAATTGAAAAAGTATTTAAATTTAATTTAATATACTGATTATTAACAATCCAAAAAACAATGCCATATTTTGTCGTTTAAGTTTTAATAAAAATGAATTTTGATATATTATTTGAACAATTTTCATTCTCTAAAAAAAATATTTGTGAAATTTTTATCTAATTTCTGTTTCTTTTTTTATTTCTTGCCTCTAAAAATTGAATTTAAATTCATTATTATAGAAATGATAATACAAATATACATAGTTTTTTCTAATTCAAATATTTATATATTTACCATTTTCTCTTCTCCGCTGTGTAACTTCTAATTTCTGCTTTTAATGAAATAGAAATATCAAAAATTAATATACATCATAAATCATTAATGATTCTATATTCTTTTTCTGAGAAATTCAATGATGTGTGTAAAAGAGGAAAACAGAAAATACGTAGGCGTCCCCGGTAAAAGTGCAAGTTATATACCGGAAAATTGAAGAATACATGATATAGAGAAGATTAGCGCTTTTCCACAGTAAGAGTGCAAACTGCATGTCGAATGATCGAAAATCGAGAAAACTTTTCTAACTAAGTTTACATGAAGTAATTTGTTGTTGAAGTTATTCCTGAAAAAAATGCAATAGCTTTCTTTTTTTTTCATTTTATTCATTCAGTTTTATTTTACTTTTATTCGAATATTTTTCTACGAGTAAACCTGCCAAAAACATTGGGTTAACTTGAGTAAATAAATTACCGTGAAATATTAATCTTTAGTTGTCACATTTTTTTTTCTCGCTCTAGTTTAAAATAATCAGGAGAACTATGTTATTTCTTCATAATTTTTTTTTTATAATTTTTTCCCATCTTTTACCTGTAAATGGCATCATATATCACTCGATGACTTCAGCAAAATCTGTACATCTCATTTAATTTAGCTTATGGAATGTTTCCAATTTTTTTCCTTCAATTTTCAAATAAAAAACAAAAAAAAACATAATTTAATTAACGGTAAAAAGAAAGCTATCATTTCTCATTCTGTTTTATTTCTATTAATGCTTCTTGCTTATTCTTATCATCAGTATTATCATATAATTATTATTCTCATCAGCTATAATTATGACTGTCATAATGAATAATCATTGTTAATTTACTATGATTATTACGGAGTAAAATTTGATATTTTCAAACGAAAATTTTAAAATAATTCTTCTATTTTTCTTAAAAGCAGTTTTATTGCATTTGTTTTTTTGAAAAGTTACTCAAAAATTTTGAAGTCAAATTTAAAGTTAAAATTTAAATAAAATTTTATTGATAAATCATTTTATTGTACTGTTTTAAAGAGAATGAACATTACAAGACTTTATACAAAAAATTAATTAAAAAAATAAAATATATTTTCAATTATGGCAACTTCTGCTTATTTAAATTCGAAATTAAGATTTTCGAAAGGAAAAATATTTGCTACTTTTACTCTTAAGTTAGTTCGACTGCTAACCTGATACTGCTAAAGATCAGTAGTAATTTGCTAACGAGTAGTATTATTATTCATCTGCAAGAATATTCGCGAAAGTTTTTTCTTTAAATAAAAAAAAAAGTGAAAAATGCTTGAAAATTCACAAAAATCTGATATGCTACCTACTTTGTAAATTTTACATGCCGATTAATTTGATTTCTGAATTTTATGCACTGATTAATTATTGAACTTGAAATGCCGAGAAATTTAATTTTTGAATTAAGTATATCAATTAATTCATCCCTAAAGCTTTTTTTTTTTTTTTTTTTTTACAATACCGATCATTAAATTTGATGTGCCCAAAAAATTTTTGAATCCTTCTAATAATAATTGAAATAAATCTTCATTTTTTCTTTATGCAATTACTACCAATTTTTCGAATGATTAACATATTTTTCAAACATTTTTTCCATCTTTATTTTTCTACCACTTTAGCTCCTTTTTCTCCATTAACTAGTTTTTATAGTTTTTTCAAAATTAATCAATTAATTTATAAACGAACACAAATATTAAAGGAACAAAAAATTGCTTCAAATTTCGAATATAATATATAATTAAAAAGAAAATTTTCATCTCATTTTTTTTTCTTTCCTTTCATTCATTGTAAATATAAAAATCAGCAACAAATTGTTATGCTTATGCTCTATTCGGTATTTAAATCCTTAAATTATATCAATCAACAGTATAGCTTTTTGTCCCATATGCTTACATTTGAATAACCATGCATCAGTTAGTTGAAATGAAAAACGAAGCCAACAGTTGTCCCGAGAAAACTAAAAATGCAAAAAAAAAACGAAAACAATTGTGCATCCAAAGAAAAAAATAAAAAAAAAGAACAAATTTTGCCAACATTTCGATGAAAAAACTGCTAATGAAGTATTTTGTACATACATTTGTTTGTTTTCTTTCTCTGTTTTTTTTTTTTTTTTTTTTTTTAATTTCAAATAGATTTTTATAATCAGAGAATGAAATATCTGCTACATAAATATTTACTTCAAATTTTAAAAGTATTCATACACTTTTTTTCCTATATGTGCTCATATATTTTCCAGTTTGTCTAATAGCATTGATATAATTTGAAATTAGAGAAAGTCAACTTTGAAAACTAAAATTATGCGATGAGATTTTTTTTTTTTTAAATTTATTTTATAGAAATGAACAATTAATTAAAGTAGAATAGTAGCAATTTTATTCTAACTTTTTTCAGTTAGTATTAGGATAGATAGCACATATATCAGATGTGACATTTGTCAAATTTAAACTTCCTCGTCTGATGTATGAATGTTAAGGCTTTTTCTTGTCTCAATCTGAAATTGAAAAAATTAGTAAAGGAAAATATAGAAATTGACTATCAATTTTTGTATTTAAAGTTTTTGTTAACTTATATTTAATATAAATTATTTAACTTTACACAATTACCGAAGAATCTTTATCATTATCACTATTATTTTGCATAATTGTATATCATATTTGCTTTTTAACTTTTTTTATGTCTCAATTTTAGATTAATAATATTACCTAATGGTTTCGGGAACACTATATTTTTGATATAAAATTTTAAAGGATGAAAATTGATTTTTTTTCTAGACTAATAAAAATACGTGATAGCTAATAATTAATGCATCAAATCAATGTAATTTACTACCTTCCAGTTGTTAAATTACTTTTTAAAAAGGCGCTTTTATTTTTGGAATTTAATCATTTTATTCCTTTTTCTCGTTAAATAATAATAATATTTGCTGTTATTAGTATTATTGTCAACGTCATTATTATAATGGTTATGATTGCTATCATTTTTCATTATCATTATTATTACTATCATCATCGGCAAATTACTCTTATTTGTCACTATTTTTATGACGAAGATTATCATTACTAATATATTACCGCTATTATTCTCATATTTGGATATATTTTCTGATAATGGAATAGTAAGTACTGTACACCGCCTATATAACGGTGTACGGTGAACTGATACAGCGTGCTTTATTATGATACTCTCTATTAAATGAGAGAATATTTCAGGATTAGTTTAATTTATAATTTTAACGATGAATATTTTTTACATTTGTTGAAAGATGGAATCGATTCATCTTTCGTTATTACAGTTTAACGAAATGAAACATAATTGCGGCGAGTTGAAAGTGAAATGGAATCATCATGGTCGTAAATATAAATTCATCCTTACACAGCAAGAATTAGCTCAAGATGACGCTTTTGAAGTAAGTTTTTAGAACTTTTCGGTAGTTTCTGATTGAAATCATCGAGAATGCAATTGCTCATTGCAATCATTTACTTAAACAATGCAACAATTCAAGTACTAATCATAAATCATTTCTGATTTAATTTCAATCATCATTTTCTAACTCAGCTTTCTATCATTTTTCAACTTAAATTTTTAAACGGAAAACTTGTAAGTTCAATTGTTTTAATTCATTTATTTTTTTTTTTTTTTCTAGATTTTATTGCGAAAAATTCGTCGACAACTACCAGACTTTAATGATGTCTTAGCAAGTTATGATAAACATGGTAGTGAGGTGATTTATTTATTTCTTTTCTTTTTCATTTTCAACATTACAAAATAAGTTAGATCATGTGAATATTTTGAGTTTAAAATTCAGAAAATTATTAGATTTTTCAAATTTAAGCTTGACCAATTCTAAACAGAACAAAACAATCAGTCAATCAATATAGTTTTTTCTATTTTTTTATTATCAAAATTCATTCGAAGTTCTTCCATAACTTCCTAAGTTTAATTAAAAATTGAAGAATATTGTCGCAACAGATAACGAATTTCGTCAACTTATACTTCTTGGCAAAGGACGTCTGAAAATGTATACAGTACGAAGATGTATGTACGGATATCCATTCAAATCACATTCCATTCCACTCGTATGTTTGTTCATTAATTATATCATTCCTCTAATTAATTAACGAAACATGTATCTGATTAGGATAAATAATGCTAATAGTACTAACTTATGCCAAGAATCTGTACATTATTTCATTAATTTTAGATCATTGTATATTTTTGACTTTTTTTACGTCTCTGTTTATTCCTAATTTTATGAACAAATTTGTTGTATTATTTCACTTATAATTTTATTTCGGTATAACAAAATAAAATTACAGCAATTAACTTTGGAAACAAAATTGTTAAATCAATTGTTTTCAGGATGTTGCCCGATTAAAACCATTGCCGCTACGATCGACCAGTTGTTTACGTGGACCACCACCATCATATCGGGAAAGTCAAAAAGATGCTGTGCTACAAATTCAAAATTCTTACCATACATTGCCTCATTGGGGAGTTACTACACTTCCCCTTGTAAGTATAAATTTTTTTTTTCAGGATTAAAATAAGTCAACTTTATAAAAAAAATTTTTCGTCTTCTTTCTCTAAAGCATTGCAAATATTTTTGGACATTAAATTTTTTACGTAAACGTAAAACAGCAATTGATAGCATATTACAGTGCTATTTCTTATTCTGAATGATAATTGATATGAATTAAAATGTCATTTCTTAACATAAAAGTCAGTTTAAATATTTAGTTTTTCTATCAGACAAAGAATATTAGTAAAGCTTAATTAAATGGAACAAAATTTCGAAAAAAAGTAGTATATTTTAAAAATTTTATTAAGTGCAATGCTTATTAATTTCTATCGTTAAATTTTCATCGCGGTTGTAGGAAATCAGTAATAGCTTCTTAAAAATTCATGATATATTTGATGAAAGATTAAATGCGTAGACATACATTACGATTAGAAGAGAAAAAATAATAATTTTTCGAAAATTTGTATAAGAACTTGTTTACCCCAAAAGATTGGTTATTCTTTTCATAAGTTATTGTTTATTATAAAAAGTGAATAAATAGAATTTGGTTGAAATTACAAAATTTATTGTTTTAGATATCATCATCTAATTTTGGTTATACTTGCTCTCACTATGACACTGTCATTAGTAATGGACGTTACGGACAATCATTAATTTATGGTTATCCACCTCAATCATCCATGATGTACAGCTTTTTATGTTCATCGTTTCCATTTGGTGGACATCATAGAAGTTGGATTTGTGGACCAAAATGTTTAACTTTAAGTTTAGGTGGTAAAAATCATCGTCCAAGGTATACCGCGTGGTGGAATACAACTCTGTAGTTAATTTTACTTTTACAATGCCACGTCTCATTTAAAAAATTCTGAATGAGAAAAGGATTTATGATAACTAGCTTAATACGACAGTCTTTACTTTTTTTTTAGTTTTATTGATTAGAAATATTATATGCTTAGATTGTAATTCAAAAAAAATAAATAATTCTTTTTTCTTCATTCTAATTTATTGTTTCCAATTATTAATTTCATTCATCATCTTTCTTTACTTCTCTTATTTTCAAAATTTCCGTAAAGTTTGAAATGTAAAGTGAAAATTTAAAACTAAGCATTATATAGAATCGTTACGTTATTTCGCTGAGACTATTCCGAAAATTACTTTTTTATTGGCATTTGCATATTTCCATTTAACCTAAATGTAAAATTATTATTTGGATGTGAAGTAAAACGTTTGAAATATTTTTGTATCTTTTTTACATTTATAATTTACTCGATTATTCTTGTTGGTTATCATTCATTAGTTTTACTATCAATGGTAACATCTTGAAATACAATTCGTCGCGATTATTGTGCAAGCAAAAAGTATGTTATTTCATCGAAGAGTAAAATTTTAACATGAAAAAAATACAGATTAGGGAGAAAGAAAAAAAGAAAAACGGCTATTGTTTACTACTGTACCTTAAATCAACCATATCCAAAATACAGTATCCCAAAAGAATTAATGTGAAAATATGGCAAAAATAAATAAGAAACCGCATAATGTACTGCAGCTTCTTCAAAAGATTTTTATAGCATAAAAAGTATCACCAAAATTTAATCTATAAATTATTTTTGATAACTTTGTTCTTTATTTTTATATTTCCTTTTAACTGTCGACTTTATTATGATAAATCATCGACTTGATTTAGTACAATTTAATTTCAATTTTGTCAATAATATAACTTTCATTTTAAAATCTATGACTTTTCATGATACATACAGTAAGTTTCCGTATATAGTTTATGATTATCATTTTGAAGTTATTATTATTACTTCAAAGACAATGGTTCCATTTTTTTAATTAATACATCATTTTATTCGTATCATTTTCATATAAAAAGCTGAAATTGAATTCACAGCAATTTTGAAAAATTTTAGCACTCTGAAATAATTGTTTGTTTTATCGAAAATGAAAATGTGGAAAGACGGATTAATTATGAAGATTTTCACATCCTTCAACCTTTATTATAAATCTTTAGCCATTCTCGATTAATATTAATATTTGCTTATTTCAGCCCATCATTTTTAAAAAGAAAAAGAAACATGAAATTGACGAATGAACAGAATAAACTAACAATTATGAATATTTGCATATAAATTAAATTTTTTGAAGAAAGTCATTTGAATATAAAAAATATATCTAACAACTATTTAAACATAAATCAATTGAACATATTTTTTAATTAATGCATTATTTCGATACTAAGTTAAGCATATAAAAAAAAAAAAGAAAAAGGGAAAGATGCTTCCTTGCTGTAAGGGGTAATAAATTATTGAAATAATGTTTAAGATACTTTATGACTGGGCTGCGAAATATTTTATCATTATCCAAAAAAAAAATTCATTTTTTGGTTGAATAAATATTAAAAAGATTCATTTATATCATTTGCGAACCTGTGAAATATTTGAAATATATGAAATACATATTATATCAAAATTTATTTTGAATTTTTTTCCTCTGATTCAAATTTTCGAGATCAAATATGTAGAAAAGCATAATATCAGGTCATCTGAAAAGCAAGAGTACTGTAATATGTTCTGTATCCTCATATTTGACTTAAACTTATCGCACTAAAATTTCAGATTTAAATTCAACAAGTTTATTCAAAAAGTAAACATTCGATTTTGCAAGTTTTCCAAATTGATGCATTCAGAATGGATATCGTTTGCATCCATTATCTGCAGATTTACAAGGAAAAAACAAAAGTTCGAAATTTAAATGAATCAAAATATTCATATTTGATTGCGCCTTTGCTAATTTCCATAAGTCAGCATGCAATTCATTTTTCAAGATTATTGATTAAATCATAATTTTGCATTTTTTGGTCAGACTAATATGTATTTGAGATACTTAATAAACCAATAGATTTCAAAAAATTTTATTTTGATATTTTTGTTTGAAGTGAAAGAATCTGAAGTAATTTCTCACAAAATTATTTTTATCATTATTTTTAAAAATCAAAAAAATACTTTATCATTTCTTAATATCGATACTTCTCAATGGTAATGTTAAACTTAATTTTAATGAGTTTCTTATCAGTTGACAATCTCAAATTACATCATTTTTTTTTTTTTTCAAATATTAGACGTAAAAATCTGTGGTATTTGAAACTTGAGAAATATAGATCATTACTCTAGTCTAATTAAGTGCTAATAATATAACCATATTAAATTTATAAATTGATCCGATAATTAAATGATCTGAGAATTAGTAAGCATTTCATGAGGAATAGAAAGAAAACATAAGTGATATTTTCATTAGAAAAGCGAGAGAAATGATAAGAATTTTTATAGATATTGAATTAACTTATAATTGTTCCAGTGACTAGTGCCGTCTAATGATGATTTAATAATAGAGAGCGAAATTTTTGCTTTAATACATGAAATAAAATTTCGTATATTATAATGTCGAATTCTTAAAATGCTAAAAAAGGAAAAATATTCTGTTTTGTTTGAGTTTTTATAATACATCACTTATTATATTCAAACATTTCAAATTCATAATCCAAATTCGAAAGGAAAATCAAAATCTGAAGTAAATAAGCTGATAATGCTAAAAAGTCAAGCTTTAAAGCATACCTATCGAACAAAAATAATAATTGTAAAGTCTAAAATTCACCTTAGCATTCTCGAAATTTTACCATTAATTACAAAGGTTGACCAATATCTTATTCAGAACTTACAAGGAAAATTAAAATTTAAAATTTGTAAATTGATAATACTATTGCAACTGCAAAAATTTTCAAAATATTAAGTTCAAATCAAACGATTTCAAGTAATTAATTGATTTTGTTTGTTTTAATTCTTCAAATTATCTAGCGAATTATAAGCGAAATTTAGCATATAATTTTGATGATTACAAATTAATAGCAGTAATCTATTATGAATTCAGATGAATATAATTCAAGAAAACTATCATGTAGGCATTCTTTTTTCTCTTTTACTTTTGCTTTTCCATTCATTTATTCCAATACAAACTGAGCTTATTCTAATAAATTTCGAATTTATCGCCAATTTCCATAACATATAAAATGGTTAGTTCAGAAATTCTTAGCTACTGCCAAGTTTCTAACCGCCTTAATTACTATAAAACAAAAGTTTATATAGTAAAAATTGCTCGGAATCAGATTAAAAATATCAGCAACTATAAAAATGACATTCACTAAATATTGAAATTTGATTATTAATTCAATGATTACATTTGTTATGTAAAAAAATGTTCAAATGAAAAAATCTATATAAATAAAAATTCAAACGTCCAATGTGACTTTCAGCACAACGTTTCAAATTCCCTATCGGCTGATTTGAAAATTTGAAACAACGTTGTATTCGAGTGGGCGCATATTTTTACATAGATAAAACGCGTATTTAAGAACTTTCGAAGATTTAAGATTTTGAACAAAAGAACATTTACATTTTTATCCAGCTAATAAGGAATAAAAATTTATGCCAACTATATCCATCTTGATAATGTAGAATATTTGCTACCATAAACCATTTCTACTTGGTACTTTAAATTACTTGTCACAGTAAACCATTTGCTTAATACCACAGAATATTTGCTACCGTAATCATTATCTATTTGGCAATATAGAATCTTAGTTAATGTGAATTGTATCAATATATATATATATATATATATATATATATATATATATATATATATATATATATGCAATATTAAATTATATATACGCAATATTAATAATATATATATAATTTACGGTAGCTGATATTCTATATTTGTACTGTAAATTTTAGAGGAAAATGAAAAAGTTTGCAGCAAGCAGTTCATCGATATCAAAAGTATCTTTAACTTCAACTAGTAACGGTACCGCTATATCACGATCTCTATCACAAAAAGTGATGTGCAGGTGATAAAGTTAATTTGTAGAAGGATACTTTTACTGCAGTAAAAAAGCTGTTTTTAAATTTTGATACCATTATTAAGTAACTGCTATATATCTATTCAGAAAAACTGAAGAAACTGAAATGATTGATTACATAAAACATTTAAAGTTAATTGAAAAAAAAAAAGAAAGTATAGGTTAAAAATATACTTTATTTCAAAAAATTTCATCTAACAGCTTAAATTATTGTTTTAAAGGCGAAATAAAAAATAGTATTTTATAAGAACTGAAAACATCATAATAAGAAAATTTTCAGTCAAGATCTAAAATATGGATAATAATGCATTATTCCCCAACTCTTCAAATACTTTTTTACCTTCCGATATCGAAAGATGAACAAGAAATATCCTGAAATGGAAGCTTCGAACGGATTACATTTTGAAGCTGAAAGATTTTCCATGTAAATTTTAAATTTATGCCATATTTGTTCGTTGTTGACCTTCCGTTCTTCTTTTTTACTTTTTAATTTGACTATAATATTTAGTATTTTTTATTTCTGATAAAAATTCTCTTTCTTCGACTTATTAGAAATTAATGAAAGAATTATTCCAACCATATTCTTATGAATGGAATTATGTGATAATTGCTTTTATTCTTTTAAACTGCCTATTGTTTATTTCAAATTTACTATTTTCAATTAATATTTTAGCATGGTAATGAATCGTTTTATGCATGAAAAATGTTCGATTAAAATAATTTCAGATGAATTTCAATTTTATGTGTCAATTCCAGCTAATAAGTAAGCAATCGGTAATGGAATACTAAATTTGGAATTATTTTTCAGTTAATTTCAATTTTAATAGTATCAAAAAGCTTAAAGAACTAGTTGCGGAATGCGAAAAAGATATCGAACTATGATTAACAATGATATTGCTACAAGAATTGATGTAAGATCATAAATTTTTAATTCAAATTATAGCCATAATGTTGAGGGAATAGAGATATCAGTTGATTCCTAAAAAATCAAATTAAACAATATTTCATACTTGAATATTGCATTTCTTTGATTAACAGAGTATTTTTGATATATGTATTATTAAGTTTGTTATATCAGCATGTATTTTTTTTTTTTTGCGCCAGTAAAAAGAGCTCGTGATGAATACTATCAATGTGTAGAAGCACAAAACGATATATTTGATAAACAAATTAAATTGCTGCATGTTATACAAACAATCATTTGTTTATTATTATCAAAAATATTTTGTCATATTTCATCACATTTGAAATTTTTTGAAAGTATGATTTTTCCTCACCAACACTTGACTCCTTTTTTCTTCCTCTTTGTCCGTATTTTTCTCTTTCTCCCGTCTTTTTCTTTCTTTTTCTCGAATTTGACAGATAGGAAAAATGAATGAAACCAGCATAAATTGTTAAAAATTTGAAGTTTCATTTTCTTGACATTTTTGTGCAGCATATTTAAGGAGGAAATGCTAAAAATAGGCTTGTTCAAGTTTCATTTATTCGGTTGATGTCATTTGCAAGTGGAAAAATTTTTATCTGCAATTTGATCAAAAAGCCGATAATTGAATAAGAAAAAAAGGGAAAGAAAATGTAAATTATTATTAAAAATTTACTACAAGACAAAAAACTTAACCTTTAAGTCATAGTTTTTATTCATTTTAAGTGATTGTTTGTATTGGAAATTTTTGTGCATTTTCACTTTTCCTTCTTTACATTTTTCAAATTTCTTTTGGGTTCTTTTCCCACTAATTTTTTGCCTTTCAAATTTCTTTGTCAATAAACTATAAATTTTTTCTTTTGATCTCAATCTCAATTATTTGCAAAAGAAAATTTTTCCATTTAACAAACCAATTTGATCGCACTTTTTTCCTGAGCAGCAACTATAACAAAGTTATAACAGTGATTGATTTTGCTAAGAAAAAAATGAAGAAAAGTTTTTAAAAAGTTGCTGAATTTACTGAAAAACGAAATTTTCATGCATATATTAGTTTCAAATCATTGACCAAATGATAAAATGTAGTTAACTAAGCCATTTTTTCCTTCTGAAACTTTTTAGATATAATCATTAAGTCGTATCACAAAGTTTAAACAGTTTTCGTGTCTACAGCAAATAACAGGACTAACCAATAAAGTACGCCGATTAAGTAATATTTACTAAAATATTGATGCCAAATTATCCGTGATCAATGCCAAATTGCATGGTGTTGTCAGTTATCAAGCACAAAAAAAAAAAAAAAAAAATTACTGCAAAATTTTATTAAAAAAATTTGTGAGATTTTTTAATTTAAGGTGATAATATTGTTATAAAAGATGAAACTTTTTTTATTCAGCATTTTGCCTTTTGGAAATTAATTCAATTATTGTATTTTGCTGCTGTAGCTATTTATGATCGAGTGTTGACGTAATAATTTATCATTTTATAAGTGGTTATGCCAACTGCTTACTGGAAAATGATGTTCAAATGTCCTTTCTTTTTATCTATGAAAGATAATATTGTTAATATCGCAATAATAAATGAAGACATCTTTTTTTGTAAGATGATTGCTTCTCTTTTATTTTCTTTTTTTTTTTTCGTTTTTTTTTAAAGCATGAAACGTGTCATCTGTAATTTTACCTCAAAACTAATAATACCGTTGCATTAGGAATTGACATTTAAATGTTCTGATCCCCTTAGGGTAAGATAAATTGCTGATCACCTAAGAAGTGTCATTTGTGATTTTGTTTGAAAATTCAAAGATTCTTCGCATAAAGAATTAACATTGAATATTTCTGATTAATGTCGCATAAAATGAATTATTGCTTTGATGGAAGAAAAATTTGATGAAAATATCAGCTAATACGTTTTAGTTTCTGTCACAGTAGCAAAATTATAAAATTATTGTGTCAATATATGAAATATTATTCATAAGTATTTTCAAATATTAACTTTTTCATTTCAAAAATCAACTTCAAGCAATTGATGGAAATTTCGAACTGATAATATTCACTCTAACATATATATATATATATGTAAAGCTCCAAATATTGATTAAATGATATTAATCAAATTTAATTAAGCATACCAATCAAATAAGTTCAAACTAACAATCGATCGATTTAATAGACGAATGATTTAATAATTCTTCGTATATTATTTGTTTTGTTTTAGTAATTGTATGAATAAATGGATTTTTTTTGTCTTTTAAGTTTTTTAAAAAAAATTATCAAGTTTGCCTTGTTTTTTCTTCTCTCTTTTTTTTTCGTTTTTTTCTTTTTTTTTTTTTGCATGAACGACATTTTTTTATTTCTTTTTTTGTAAAATTTTAGGATTTTATTTCAGGTTAAATACAAAACTTTTTAAATTTAAATCTGCATTTACAGCGTTTATATTTGTCGCTTTGATTGCGATAAAATTAATAACTTCGATATATTCGCCAGATTTTCGGAATTGTTATCTACATAAATAAAAATTTAAATGCTATCTGTTACTTCGCAATGAACTCCTCAATTTCTCCACTGATTTTTTTCAAATTTTGACATAACTTTGCATTCGAGTAGGCGAGTGCTCTTATATAGACTTACTTACTTTGTTTCACATGTTACTTGCTTAACAACTAAAAGTACGTGAGAGGACGGAGTTTATTGACTTCGCCTTCCTTTTTTTCCTCTCATTCTCCTTCTTCCTCCTAACTCTATAATTGTAAAAATAATAAGCCTTTCCTTTTTCTCTCTCATTCTCCTTCTTC
>KZ269978.1:2875548-2919794 GCA_002249935.1 Onchocerca flexuosa | reverse complement strand
AAAGTTGTGTCAAAATTTCAAAGCAATAGATAAGAACCTTTCGATATCTAAGATTTTGAATTAATAGATAAAGAGCGTGTTTAAGAACTTTCGGAGATTTAAGATTTTGAACAAACGAATATTCATGATTTCATTTATATAGATTAGCTGGATTGGCCACGCGAATTTAATTATCAATTGAAGATTAGAAGAAAAGAAATAAATAAAATTCTATGAATAGAAAACAAAAATAAAGAAAAAAACTATAATTACTTGCAAAGTCGCAACAATTATTACGGTTCTCATGAAATATTCAAAATGCTAACAGTCCAATAATTTAATTTTTGTTATATCAACAGGCTTTGTTAATTTAATTAATTTTTCCTCGTTTTTATTTTTGGTATGATTTTGTTTTCAGTTTCTTTTTTGCTACATAGCTATTGTGATTTGGTAGTTGTTGGGTCTATTGAATCTTTCAACTGGTTATTATTGCTTGGCATGTTTTCTTTTAGTATGGTTTTTGTTTTGTTTTGTTTTGTTTTTTTTATTATTTGTTATATTTATTCTTGTTTCTTATGTGTGTAATGGTTTTTTGAATTTTTTTGAGGTTGGAAATGTTGATGGTTTTTTTTTAAATGTTCCTTTGAGTATTGCATTTTTTTGATGGTAGCTCAGTTATTTGATTCTGGTTTTTTTGTTGGTTATGCCTTTGATATCGTTATGTGTTGGTTACTTATTTCTTTCGATTTCGGTGTGGGATTTCAATAGGCTTAGAAGGAAGGCTTAGATTATTAACAGGCTTAGATTCCAGATAATTCCGATTGCGCAGCATTAATCAGCTAGTCTTGTCTTTTCTCAGTCTGCTTGAAGATTACAAAAATATGTCATGTCATGTCTCGGTAATAACAAAGTTAAATTTGTTTTATTTCTAATGATTAGGCCATACCAGGAGCAAAAAGAACAAATATTTGGATTATGAAAATTCTTAATTGACTGGAAAGAATTCTTAACGACAAATTATAACTTAAGCAATTCCTTTTTTTCAAATTTAGGTCAAGACCTTTGTTGTCTGCCAAAATCTGCATAATGTCAAGTAACTGAAATTGTTTTCGAAAATACAGGATATAATCAAATTGGAGCGAAACAAATTGTTGCATTTAGCATCCGGAAAGGCTTCGGGCCGCATATTTGAGTATTAGTGTTGCGTAGAATTACGTATAAAATTTCAGATTTCAATATTGCGTAGAGTTAGGTGTCAAACTTTTTGGAAATTGCTGGTTTGCGCGTGTAGAGTTGGAGTTTAATTTACTAGCATTATTTCATAGTAGGAAATCTTTTGCATGTGAATAAAATATTGTACGTTGTACAAAATATGGGAAGTACTGATAGTTTAATAATGATAACAGTATAACAATGACTCAACATTATCAGTATATTTGTTATGGAACGATTCATCGTGTCATGTGTGATTGCGAGACATATCACGACTCATTAGGCTTAATTTCATGTATCTTATCTCTTTTTACGGCCAGACAACTTATTAGATTTAAATGTATTTTGCTGGCGGACTACTATCATGCAGCTTATTATTTGTTTTTTTTTCTTTGTATATTGCAAAATTTCAGCCAGTTACGCAATGACAGACCCAAATTGGGGTTGGAGTGATGATAGTAATTACAATGTTGGCTATAATACCAATCAACAATGGCAACAAAATAATGAACCACGGAAAAACCAAGGAACTTATGAGTTAGTTCATATTTGGCCCACAAATAATTGGACTTTCTTCATTAACTTACTGTGCAAAGTTTACAGTTCATTGCTACTTAATTTATTTTTCTATTTTTTCTAAATGAGAATGTTAATTTTTCATATCATATTTCAGTTTTGATGTCTGAATTTTATTTTAGAATTAATTGGAGTGGTAGTTTTAAGCGCAGTATTTCTGTATAATATGATATACTATGTTCCCACCTTTTTTTTTTTCTTTTTTTTTAAACCAATTGTGTCAAATTGGATATTAATGCTTAAATTTTCTTTTGGAATTGGAATTGAACTTTTAGGATTGTTATAATTTTCTCTGCAATAGTAACGCTTTTAGCAACCAATTCACAACAGCAGTGCCGTCGAATAAAGTTTATAATCAATATTACAACCAACAGACAAATATTCCTACAGTACCTATGACAACTGATTATTTCCAAGCGAATCAAAGGCAGTCATTCGGAATGGGCTTGCAGAGTTAGTCTATTGTTAAAATTATAATAGAATGATTGAAAGGATTCTTTATGTTATTTGTCAGAATTTGTAGTGAATAACTTGAAATCAAATTATTTGTTTCGAAACTTGCGGGATTTTGCGTTCTCTTAACAAATTTCCTTTTATTTCTAGTTCATTGCAAAAATTTGATATAAATTGAAATTTTCAAACGTTTATAAATTTCCATACTTACAAAATATTCTCCATTTTTTTAATGTCAAATAATATGTTTTAGATTCCTATGGTGTTGGGAATTTACCATCATTTCCTGAACAGTTCGTATCAGACCCAATGCTAAATGCTGCAAAACAAATTAGTGGCAATTTCGCTTTGCAACAAAAGGAAAAGGTATTATTTTTGTTACTTGAGATATTCACAATAATGCTTGACTTCGGATAAATATTTTTGTTAGTAATAAGACGTTTTCGTGTTTGGTACTTAGTGTTATTAGGACGAAAATGAAATGAGTTTCCAAAAAAATAAATTTAAAAAAAAAAAAATGATTACCATTTTTTTATTATAAAGAAGCGAACTCTCTTATTATAAATAAATTTCAGTTAACTAAATATTTGTCAGCATTCCAACTGAAGTATTATTTTGCTGTGGATAATACATATGTTGGCAAGAAATTGGGACTTATATTATTCCCTTTTCTGCATCGAGTAAGTTTCTAAATTTCTTGGCAAATTAATTAACTCATTTTCAATATATTATGAACTGCAGCTCGTGATTTAGGATTGGACTGTGAAATATGATTCTTCGGATTCACCAGTACCTCCGCGATCAGATGTTAATGCACCCGATTTATATATTCCGTTAATGGCCTACGTAACTTATGTTCTTATTTCTGGATTTGTATTAGGAACACAAAAAAGGTAAATTCAATTATTTCATTACATTATCTATTTTGATACGAAAATCATGCATTTAAGCATGTATAAATGCACAACAATTTTTTTTTTTTTTTCAGATTTACACCTGAACAATTGGGCATCATTACTACAAATGCATTAGCGTATCTTATTTTCGAAAATTTGATAATAATTATAACAAGGTATATTATGAACATATCAGAATCGCTCACGTTCTGGCATTCACTTGCTTACAGTAGCTATAAATTCGTTGGGTAAGATTCTTGAAAATTTGTAGTAAAATGTATAAATTGTTAAATAAATTAGTAGGATTTTTAACAGAATATGAACACAAGTTATAAATGTTATTAATATTTATTAAGCTGGTAAGGAAAAATATTGTAATTTGCTGAAATAGAATCAAAAATTCTATTTAAGTGCTCAAAAATGAATCTGATTAACATATCAAATGCAAGGAGTCTTTGAATTAAGACTTAATTCAGTCGTATGCGTTTTAGGATGAATGTTTGCTTGTTGGTTTTTATACTAGGTGGTAAATCGTTCTATTATTGGGTTTTAGCTTATGTATCCTTTGCAACTGTTTTTTTTCTGGTATGTTTCGTATACTTATTATTACTGAAAAAATTTGTTTCCTTGATACAAAGTGTAAAATATCCTATTTTCAGTCTTATACTTCATTTTTTCTTTAATACAGAAGATTTGAATGAATAATTATTTATTGTTTTTTTTTCTTCGCTAAAAAAATTTATATTCATTTTCCATTTGAATCTGATGCGATATGTAGCTCATATTAAAGCAAGGTTTCCTTGCTTTGTGAATCGGTAGATAAAATCTTTAATGGAAAAAGCATTTCAAATTTAGCTAAGCAAAGAACAGATTTGAATAAATGAAAATAGTTTTCCGTAGTTTTTAAAGAATTTGTTGAGACTTTTATTAAGACTGGAAAAAAGTTGTCTTTTTTTGAATTAAATTTTACATATTGATATATTTTTTGATTAAATTCCATTTTTTAAAGTTACGAACAGTGAAGACATTTTTAATGGATGTGCAAAATACGTATAATGAATATGGTGGAAAAAAGCGTAAAATATATTTGATGCTCTTTGTAGCATTCATACAACCGTTTTTGATGTGGTGGTTGACTAGGTTTGTTCATAATCTGCCATTTTTTTTTTCTCATCCTTTTTTGATAAAATTATGTACATATTTATCAGTTTTCAAGTTTTTATTTTTTTATTCTAAATGGAACAAAGCGAAAACTATACTTATTTAAATGTATTGGATTTATACAAAATTCTTCATAAATTTTTTAAATAATTGAATGATGTTGCAGTTCTGTGACCAGCTACATACCCGGTAAAATGGATTTAGCCCAACTTGCCTTATCGGGTATAGGATTCAATGAAGCAATAAGCAAAGGACAGCTGCCACTGTTGCCGGATGGTGAAGTCGATTATGAAGCACTGCTGAAAATGCCTTAATTTTTTTTTATGTAATTTGTCGAGTTTGTTAGTTTTTGAAATTTTTTGGTGAAAGCGAAGTAACTTAAAAAATGAATAATTTCCAAATCATGATGGATTGACTCTTTATTATAATCATGATTCTAGTTTTGTTTGAAAATAAGTAACAGGGTTTTTTAGAACTGTGATAAATTTTCGGTTCCTCGAGAATATTTTGAAAAAGTCCATTTGCTGTACCAAATTTGAAATATTTTACTTTCTGTCGTATTTATGCAATGTAATTCATATATTCTCCTTTGTTTCATTGACTGATTAATTTCTCATTTATTATTCATGCTTTTTAAAACAAGCCATTGTCATGATAAAGTATAAAATAGAGTAATATTTAAGAGTTTTATTCGATACTAAGATGCTTTTCAATTTATGAAGTGATTTATTGATAGCAACTACAAAAATTTTTTTCATTAAGAATTGGTAGATGTTTTTAGTTTCATGTAGTGGGAATTTGTTTTCCAGTTAAGTCCTCTATCTTTTTTAAATTTTAATTTTTGACCATTATTGTTGAAGTTTTGAGTATGGTAAGCTGAGAATCCTGACTCTCAAAAGAAAGGAAAAACTCATAAGTGAAAAAAAAAAAAAAGGAAGATAAGAAGTTGGGATTAATGTGAACATGCTTTAATTTAATTTCAAATCCTCAAAAAGTTATTCTTGATGTTCAACAAATATTAATTGAATTAGCCTCTCACCTGAAGGGATTCAGTATTTTGAACTTTCCACGTTTTCATTAGGTAATAATTTCGTTCAATTGTAACAAACATTGAAATCCAAATTTAGCTGCGCTTTATTGGTAAAGTTATATGATTTTGAGATTTTTTTAGTACTGTTTTTTTTCTAAACTTTGATGTACGTTTTGTTGTCATAAGAAGAATAGCACAATAAGATGACAACATATGTGCATTATGAATCTCAATGATAACATTCTTTTGGTAATTTCTTATATTAAATAAAATTTGTATTTTATTGTTAACTATAATTTTACCTTATATTCGGTTATTTCACTTGTAACCGAAGAGTCTACTATACTTAATTTTTGAAATTTCTTTATTTTATATTTTGCCGCTGTCAAAAGAATTTTATTTATGCGTAAAATTTAATAATTGAGTAATTGACTCCGAAAGTTAACTAGATCTGCTGGGATTTGTTAAATAGGCAGAATTTAGTTTTTTTTTAAGATCTAGTTGGTCAGTTCATTAGATTTATTCTTCAGTTAGATTATACTGTTGGATTTTTCGTCGTATATAATGATAAAAAAAAAAAAAAAAAAAATCAAAATGTGAATTTACTTTTTAGACTGTATCTATTGATGGGAGTAGATTTATTCTCTTATTTCCGAGAAAGTTGGTTATGATCTTTCCTCTGATAATTTCGCATTAGTTATGTTTCTAATAGTCCTTCACTAGCATATACAAAATCCGTCTTCTTAAGAATAAATTATCTGAAATGTAACTGAAATAAAATGAAGTGAATGAAATAAATGAAATGAAGTGGAAGGATAAATGAATGAATGGATAATTCGTAATAGTTAATTTTCAGTTCAGTTCATCTCATAATTTTTTTTTTGGAGAAAAAAACGAGAACAGAATACCAATGAACGAGACTGAAACTTGTGCGTCATGTATAATCTGTCAGTTATTAATTATTCTATCGTTGTTGGCTATTTTATTCTATTTCTTGTCACTGAATTCGAAATGTCTCTATTTTATTAAAATGACTGGAATTTATTGTAGCATATTGTTTAATGCTATGATTGTATGTTCAGTATGGCCATTGTATTTCTTTGGCGATGTAAGTATGTTTTTCGAACATTTTTTTGATTAATTTTTCTTTTCTTGTTTCGGAAGAGATAAATATTCAATTTTTAGCCTATTTATGCTTATTAAATAACATCTTGACACTTTACTTTTACTCAGCTTAGAATTCTTTAAATTTCTTTGCAGGTACCTAAATTTGTTTTCAACTTTTATTACTTTCTCTCAAGATGGACAAATATACAGGTTGTCGTGCGAAATGGTGAAGTCTTGCAAAAACCTGGATCATGCGTATTTATATGTAATCATCAGGTATCTTATTTTTTTTTTTTTTTTTTTTTTTTTTTTTTTTTGTTTTCTGCTAATTGATATCGTTCTGTAGGATACGATATCAATAAATTCTCTGTTATCGGTTTAAAATGTCATTTGAAGGAGAATGAATGATGTATAGGAGATGGTAAATCTCATTTACCATTTCAATATATTACAATTTACTTGTGGCATAATGAAAAATTTTCCATAGTCTTCTTTTTTTTTTTTTTATGAAGGATGAATGTTGTGTGAAAGAGAAGAGCTTCTGTTAAAAAAAAAAAAAAAAACCGATCTAATGATAGGTATTTAATGACATATTTGATGATCTTATGTTTGTCACGTTTGTTTTATGAAACATGCGAAATGAATACTCACTGGTTTGGTTGATATCTTCATCTTCATTTTTAAAGAAAAATAAACGAATATTTAGAGCTTACATTCTTCAGTTTCAAACACTGGAGGAAAAAACTTAATTTTGATAATTTTAGAAATAATTATAGATGTATAACAAACGTATATATCAATTGGATGTATTTTATAGAGTTCGATTGATTTTGTTGTGTTGTCGCATTTTTGGCCTTCAAATTGTACGGTGATGATGAAAAAGTCATTAAAATATGTACCATTTTTCAACTTTGCAGCATTCTTGGTAAGTTATTAATGAAAAAAGATAGGAAAATATGGATCATTAATCATACTTGTATGATTGTTTCAAAGATATAGTGTATTTATTGTTTCTCCTCTTCTTGTTTAATTGATGACCTTTAAAGATATGATTTGCTAAAGTGAATGAATCAAAGTAATGTGATTTAGTTTTGACATAAGTAAATAATTGTTTTTTGTCGAACTATATGTTTTTTATTTTGTTTTTATTCATGATAAAAAAGAGTGACTATTTTAAATTCAATTAGCAGAAGGGATTTTAAGAGCCGAGCAGTATTTGTGGATCGCTTCAATAGAGAAAAGGCTATGCAATCGTTAGAAGAATGTACGAAAAAGGTTATGAGACAGAAGCTGAGTGTTTTTATATTTCCGGAAGGCACTAGAAATCATGGTGATGAAATGATTGAATTCAAAAAAGGCGCTTTCAACTTAGCTGTTTTTGTAAGTGTTTTATTTTTTTATAAAAAAAGATTACGATATATAGAATTATATCAGTCTCAAGTACTATAATGAATTATTTTATTGATGAGGATGACACATAATTTTGTAAAGATGGCGCATAATTATGTCTCAAATGTTCAACGTATTAATTGTCTACTTTTATGATCAACAATCTGTTAATAATAGTTCTGACTGGTCGAAATCCTCGATTTTTGATGACATATTCCCAATTATCTCATGTGACGATATTATGATTTGATTTTGATATAGTAAAAAACTGTTTGTTATTTTATATTTATTGCTTTTTAATTTATGCAGCAAATAAAACTTGGTAAATTGACCTATGATGTTTCAGGCGCAAATACCGATTATACCAATTGTTATATCTTCCTATAAGCATTTTTATAATAAAGATATGCGATATTTCTCAGATTCTGGCTACGTCATTGTGGAAATTATGGATCCGATACAGACTGCTGGTGTATGTTCTAAAATTTTTTTATGTGATTGGGTTAGAAATGGCTTTGTTATATGTATATTAAGTTCATATATATATATATATAGAATTTATTCATATTTGATTTTTATTTCAGAAAACAATTCAAGATGTCCCTGCATTAGTGAATGTTATTCGTACAAAAATGATCGATACGTTTTCAAAAATTAGTAAAGAAGCAGCTGAAGAATTTGCGAATCGACAAAAACACGTTAGCGAAATAAAAAAAATTCATTAAGATAAGAGTCTATAAGTTGTTAATATTCATCTTACATTGTTTTAGTTGCAGTTTATAATTTACTGAACTTCTGGTCCTACTTTTGAAAACATGTTAAATACTGGTACTTCTAAACTTTTTTTTTTTTTATTGTGATATCTTATACTGGAGTAGTTTTTTTTTTAATGCAATTTTGTTATGGTATGGTATAAAGATTTACAAGCATTCTAAACATTATAGATAAAAAACTTTTATATATTATAAATGTTTATGTTTTTTCAGTTGATCGTGTTGATTAGCTTTAAGCACTTCACGAATGAAATATTTGTAATGTGTTTAGAATTGCTCCACTAATCTCATTATATAACAATCAATTTTTTCATTGTTTTATGTTAGAGTTATTGATGTAACTACATGGTTTAATCATCGAATGGTACTGTTTTGAACATTTGATTAGTTGCATTTTTTATTTAATGTAACTTTTTCATGGCGTTAAATGCTGTTATCTGTGGAATGATGTAGTATTTCTACTAATTTTGAAATTCTTTTTATTTTAAGCGCTTTTCTTCTTAGACACATTTCATTTGATCAATTTATAATGAAATATTATTTAAACAAAAAGCTTGTTTCTTTACATCTTTTAATTTATACTCTTGGTGCTATTTAATTTGATAATAAATTCAAATTTCACATCAGTTTAAAACATTGAATAGCATTCTTCACATCTAATGCTGTAATTAATTAATTGTTTTTTTTTTTTTTTTAAGAAAGTTAATTGGTGAGAATTAGAGATATTCAAATCACTCTCATATTTTATGACTTACTCGTAAGTGACTTCCGATTATGGATTAATCAAAATTTTTACTCTCTGTATTCGTATATTCCTATTATGCTTTATTTAATCTAAAGGCTCGATTCCAGTAATGCAAATCATTAAGAAATTGTATTCGTATTAGTCCGGTAGAAAAAGGCGGAATACATGTTTCACATATTTCGCACATAAAGTAAATACAAAAATATCATCAATGAGATGTTACCGAAGCGAAATTTTGACATTTGACCCGAAGGAATGTTTTTGTTTTGAAAAGGACAATCCGCATCATTATTTATCCCAATGACAGTCTTTGGATTCGATTTTACCGAAATTTCGAATAGAATGAGATATCCACAATGATCATTTATAGATTTATGTTATGAATTAATTCGGACTTCTTTTAAGGATATTAAATCATAAATTCGATTTACTGAAATCAAATTATTCGAATTGTAAAAAATTAAATCAAACTTCCAGTTCATTTGTAATTATAATTCCAGAGACACTAAGCGTAAATTTAAATTATAATAAAGATTAAATTGTAAATTCAGGTTGTGAAAAATCAAATTATGAATTCAAATTGCTATAAAAGTTTCGATAATATAAAGTAATTTGTAATCATTAATTTTTTTTCCTGTAATTCTTTTCCTGTAATATCAAATCCTGTATACGACCCATTTTTATGTTGTAAATCAGAACGCATTTGATAAAATCATATCGATAGATTGAAAAAAAAATTACTTTTTTGATAATTTAATATTTAGCAAAACAGGAAATTAAAATTCATTAATTTGTTTTTTTTGGGGGGAGATTTTTTGATAATTTAATATTTAGCAAAACAGGAAATTAAAATTCATTAATTTGTTTTTTTTGGGGGGAGATTGTTTAATATTTCCAAAAATGAATTCTATCAAAATACGTTTGAAGTCCATTTTAATTCCATTTTTATATTTTATTCACATTCTTTTTTTTATATTTTATTCACATGTAAATGATATTTGAACCAATAATTTAGGTTACAAAAAATATGTCAGATATTAGAAAATATATGCATAATAATATTATCATCAAATTTTTACATTATTTTGCAATATATGCAAAATTTGCATGGAATAATTACTTGAAATAAAAAATGGAGAATAGGCAGTGACAATCAGTGAAAATGTGTTTCAATTTTTGCAGTACAAACAATGCACTATTATAAATTACAAAGTTTTTAGTGTAATTTGAATAATAATTTGGTGGTAAGTATTTCGACTGTACTGTTAAGTTTACATTAGATTTATTTATGCTATTTATAAATTTGAATATAATTGAATTTGAATAAATGAGATCGAAAATATTCGTTAAAAAAATATGATACAAAGAAATAAAATATTAACAAAATCGGCACGCTTTTCGGCATCTAATTTTCATATATTGCGATATTTCACAATAATTCATTCTATCCATGCATGTTTGAAGTGGATCAAGATTGATGCAAGCTGAAAAAGATTATCAATTTTATGACCGAGTTTTCCGATCATATGCAAAAAAGAAATTAATAACTCGAATATAATTCGTTATTTATTTTATCATATTTATTTTCTTTTAATTTCGTTATTCATAAATTAAATATAATTCGAATGAAAATTTTTTTTTTTATAAATTACATTATTTATTGTATAATTATATTAACCCTTTAATCGTACAACAAGTTAGAATGCAAGATATTATAACAGATGATAGGAATAATATAAATTATTGGAAATTGTGGAAGGAAGAATAAAATTTTTATATTATTAGTTTTTCATTAATCTTTTGATCGCACTAATTGATTGATGAATGATCAATATAATTGTTTAAGTAACTCATTAACATTGAGATCAGAAAGTTTGATATTTTTTTTCATTAATAGGTAAAATATTGTAATATCAGTAAGAAATGTTTATGACATCATTATAGTAGTGCATACTAATAATAAGATGACAATATTGATAAATGAATGATATTGCAATATTGATAATAAAATGATAGTTTTGATAATATTACAAAGTAACATACTTTTCATTTTTTTGGTGACAATACCTAAATTAATAAGTCTTCTCAGCATCGCTTGTCGAAATTGTGGTCTCTTTGTTAATGGAAATGGTTGCTGCGGACCGGATAAGACCGCAGGTACAGTATTATTCTGGAAAACTCTGAAATAGGTACATTATTATTCCGAGCAACTTCAGCGATTTAATCATATTAATTATTGCTTTTTAAAAAATTGAATAAATTAAATGGATAAAGCAAGACTTTAGCATAATTTAAAAGAAAAATTAAATTGACATTATTTTAAGTTATGCATTTTATATTAAATCTATTTTTAAATTTTATAAAATTTTTGGAAAAAAAATTGATAATATATCAATGGAAAATTATTTATCCACCACTGTTATTAGATAAAACAATAATTTAATTTGGAAATTAAGTAAATCTTTGTTAGATAGTTAAGTAATTTTTTAAATTGATTAAACAATTAACTAATCATATTTAATTAAATGATTAAATTAAACAAATGCTAGCAAAATATACTGATTAGAAATTTGTTGGAATTGATCGTGTGGTAAAGTTTGAATAAAGCGTTCCGCTGATCGATGTTTAGCTAAGGTTATTTGATCATTCTCTAACTATAAGAAGATAAAATATAATTTAGAAGAAATCAAAGAAAATTTTTTTTCTCTTCATCATATCTTACTGATTGGAGCAGAAAAAAAGTAATTAATTTTTTTAATTATTAATTTGTCATCATGGAAACTTCAACAAATCGCTTCCCTAAGCTACTCTTAATAATGTTAGAATTTATAAGAAAAATTTTGTTTTTAAATGCTAAATTGACATTTGTTTATCTATTCTCATGATACCAAAGTAAATAATTACTGTACTGCTAATCTTAAAATCGAATTTTGATAAAAACAATTATACTTGTTGTTGTGCCAACGCTGTAGTTGTTGGTATATGTTGATTAATTTGTGATTGTAATGGATCCGGCAAATTTTGAACCGATGAAGGACGATTTGGTCTTGGTATTCCTGTACTTTGTGGTACCACTGGTTTAACTGCATCTACGTCTGCTGTAAATGATGCTAATTTGGGATTTAATCGATCTGATATTTGCATAACCTGAAAATGAAGAAATTATGAGAATATTAATAATATCTTCCAATAAAAAATATATTTCAAAATAGTAAATAATATATTTAAGTAAAAAATTAATATTCATATTCTTTGCTCAAACATATCAAAATAATGATACAGGAATAACTATAATCAATAGAATTTAAATATACCATAAATTATTACTTCATTTTATACAATGGCAAGACATATCTTAAAGAAATCTTGAATTCTTTGAGGTTTTCGTATAGGATCAGCATCGTTCGGAACAGTTTCTAGAATATTTTGTCGCAAATCATCATCCACTGCATCGAATAATCGAAATGTATCCAATTTGAATTGATTAGCCTGAAATTATTGATTTTAATACATGATCTTTTATCTTGAAAGAGATAATTTGCATTAATGTGATACCATAAGAAAACTTGAAAATTTATAAGTAATTTTGTAAAAACTGCAGAAATATTAAAAGCTTTTCTAGCAAAAAAAAAAAAAAAATTCCTGCATAAATAATCTGTGTGAATTGAAGTAAATAAATCTGGATGCATTTATTGCATGTATATTTATTGTATATGCAATTTGTTCGTTTGTCTGTATTCATCGAACACTTCAGTCAAATATTTATTTAATTTACACAAAGTGTGAAAATTCAATAATATCAATGATTTTATTCTTTTATTTGTTTCTTTTTTCTGCAATACTATAATGAGATATTTCCACACTTTAATATTCAATCAAATAGCAAAAATTTGATTGTTGAAGAAAGCAATTTTTTAGCAATAATATAAATCAATTTATTTTTTTTATTAGTCATGCAAAAAATTTATATGCAAAAAAAAGTTGATGTGCTTCTGTTTAAAAAATATAAATAAATAAAAATAACCAACTGTTTTTTTTTTAAATTGAGACTAAGTAGCTGTTAAAATTATTCAACAATCAGTGACTAGTTAGGCAAGTAGCATCGCTTATTTTCAGTTGTCAAATAATTATTTATCATTAATTTAAAACAAATATTCAGAAAACAATAAGATGTAAATTCGTGTGCATCATTTCATTCGAACAAAAATATTTACATGTATTCATTCGTTAGAAACAAAAAAAGAATATAACAAATTAAATTTTTTGAAGTTTTAAATGATTAGTTTCAAATTAACATAAATTTTTAATATATTATATGCTTGCCAATTAATTAATTAATAAATAATATTGAATTTCAAAGTATGTTACTATCAAATTGATTAAAATTCTATATTTTGTATGACACTTGATATTTGCAAATTTTCTATTTTCTTTCACAAAAGTAATAAATATATGTATGAAAATTTAACTACTAACATTTAATAATATTGTGCCGAAATAAAACTCTTTTCACTTATAAATTAATTAATTAAGTAACATGCTGAAATATTTACCTTATTTAATAAAATTTCATAATTAATATACCAATTATTCGTGGCACTCATCAAATTTTTGAACATTTTTAAATCAATTATTTTATGGAAAAAAAACCTGAAATTTGTATCCAACTTCTTCGAAACTGTTCACATTTGTCTTGTGCAATTACTATTACTATTGTTGTTGTTGTTGTTGTTGTTGCTGTTATTGTTTGAGAAAAAAAAAGAGCAAAAAAATTAAGCTTACCTGTAAGACTTTTGAAATGAAATTTGCATTATTAGCAAAAAAAAAATTTCATTTCATCAAAGAATAAATGGAAAATATTGAAAATTAAATTTATGAACACATTGTGTAAAAGAGTTAAATATTAAGTTTAAAAAATAATTCAAAGTTAAAATTTTATTGGTTGATAATATAGAGGTAATATAATATCTTACTTTTAATTCCTATCAAATTTTTGCAATCTTTATCACTTTTTAAACGTGAAATTCATTTCCTGATTATCAATTTTTATTGAAGCGTATATTTTTCGCTTCAAAATTTAAACTTTACAAGTTTGAAGAACCAGTTTTTCCGCTCTCATTATATTATATCAAACGAATAAAAAGCAAATTGATTTCGGTAGTGAAATTTAATTATCTTTCAAACTTGATGAATTAATGTATTATGAATGTCTGATTATTTTCTGCCAATTTATATTTTTTCATGAAATGATATGACAACTTTGATACAAGTTTTCAGTATAATATGATATGATTTGTGAAAGTACTAAAACCAATCGAGATTGCTTAAGCTTTATTATTGTATATTACTGAAATAAAGAAATATACTACATTTTATTGATTATTTAATGCTTTTTTTTTCGTTTCATTTCTTTTTTGTATTAATGATTTGATAATAATTAATGTGTCTATTTTTTCGTCCTGAAAAAAAAAATTTCCACTTTTCTCCAAAATATGCTATATCTAAAAGAAAAGGAATTAAAAAAAAAAAGAAAAAAAGCAACAACAACAACCTTATTAGTAAAAAAATTATTTAAAAGAAATATTAAACAAATTATTTTATTCATTAAATTTTAAAAAAATAGAATTTAATGAATGACAATTTTTTATTCTTTTCATATAATCTGCATCTATAATTATGTCAATAGGAATTATACACTTATTCTTTTTCCGTTTTTTCTTTTTTTTTTTTTTTTTTTTTCTGAAAGAATTAATTGAAAAGCATAACAAACATTTAACCAATAATTGTTTATTTAATCATATCATAATGAATAAGCATAAAATTTTCTAAATAACAATTTCCGTCATAAAACGACGAACCGGTGGTGGTGGTGTTATTGGTTCCGGTTTATATCCTTGAATACCATTCCTTTCAATACGGCATGGTGCAACAGGTATCGATTTGATCGATTTTACCCAGAATTCTTTTTGTGCTTTTACCACAGTTGCCCTATAAACACCACAGAATTCAATAATCAGCTATAACAGTTAATAATTGTTGCCTTCTTTTATTTTTATTTTGAATAAAATCATAAAAAAATTAGCATGGAATAAAATGATAAAAAGCAGTGGTAGAGTAATAAAAAGACATTGAAAAAATATGATAAATAATAAAAACAATGATAGAATGTAAAAGAAGAGCATTGATAAAATGATAAATAAGCGATGAAAAAAGGCATCAATAAAGTGATAATAAAAAATCAATGATGAAATGAAAGAAGAAAAGCAGTGATAAAACGCTTTTTTATGAATAATGGTGTCATATTAGCATTGCCTTCTAGAAAAATTACCGATTATATTAAAATGATTTTAAACTAATATACTATCCATAATAATTAATTAAATTGGTAATGTTAAAAAAAAAAAAAAAAAAAAAAAAAAAAAAACTAGTGACTAATCAAATTAGTAATGTTCGATTAAAGAATTCGAATAATTTTTAATTAATCAAAAATTAAATCATTTTTTTTTTACTTTACTTTATCAAATCAAAACGATTCGCTTACACGAATTGCACATAATCATCATCGTTTGAATCACTTTTCCACCATAATTTAATTTGCTTCTTCTTTTCTTCATGCGAATGTGTCACCGAGTCTTTAAAGCGAAAGCATTGCTGTTGCCAAGAACCATTATCATCTAATCGTAGAAATTGTCCAACTCTTTAAGAAAAAATACTTAATCAAAAAATTAATTTTAAAAAATCATCTCTATCAATTTTTAAATTTTTTGAATTTTTATCAGAGCACTAGTAAGATATTTATGTCCAATACATTTCAATTCTCAGCACAAATTTTCATTAATATTATTACCATTTTCTAAATAATGGTATAATTTTGAATTTCATTATTAAGAAAGAAAATAATTAGTTTTTTTCCGAATTTAAATTGAAAATCTTCTTAAATTATGCAATAATAATAATTATCAATATCAACCAATGAACTTCGAAACGAAAACAAAACTTATCTAAGTTTTTGTTTTTTTCTTTTTTTAATTACTACCTTTTACCACGATTTGGTCCTTTATAAGAAATTGGTTGCATAGCAAAACCACGAAAACGATCCATACTTGTATTTCCTCTCAAAATTACTGTAAGTATATTGTTATCAGTTTTTATTTTTATTTTTTTTTTTTCAAATACCATTATTAAAAATTAAACATATTAAATTTAGCCCTAAATGTTTAATTAAAATTGCTTTTCCAGTTATTACACATAGTAGTTACTTAAGTACAAAAATTTTTCCGTTAACTTAAATTAAAGTTTAAGATATTTCTTATATAATTAGGTGCAATATTAATTTTAAATTCATTGATGAAATAAATATGTCAATGTCACGAATAACTATTCCATTGATTGATAGACGTAGTCAATTGCTAGTTTAATATTGATAAAATCCTCTTGGCAAATATTATTTCAAATATATTTAATAGCAATAGTTTTAATAATATATTTAAATAAAATTACATTTGAAATTCTAACTGATCGATTAATTGTTTATGCAAAATTCATGCCAAAATTATGCTTCAAGTTATCAATGAATATTAGACATTAGAAATAATAAAATGAAATTTTTAAATACTATATGACACAAAGTAATCGGACATACTTTCAACAGGTTGGTTTATCCAATAACATTTTTGCCGAACTTCAATCTGATATGGTGGAACAGTAAGCTAAAAAATAGCGAAAATACAAAATGAAATAAATAATTTCTATATCAAAATTTTTTCAATAATTACGAGAAATTTGTAATTATTAAATTTCAAAAAAAAAATTTTTCAAATATTTTGATTAATTTTGTAACCAGGACCTGCAAACCACCTTGATGCTCAACTGCTTCAAGTGGATTCATAGATTCATAAACGGCATGAATACAAGGTGCACCATCAGGCCAAGATATCACTATCGTTATCAGTGAAAACAAAGCGAAGAGTACTTGTAGGAAGTACATTTTTTAATATCAAATCTATTCAAAAATAAGCGTTAATAGGCTTTAAACGAAATAAACAAAGAAGTGATATTGATAACCATCTTTAATGTTCACGTGATATGCAAATTTTTTCACGTAGCGTACGGAAATCATATAATAACCATACTTTTATCATTCACGTATCAAATATATATGCATTATTCTTCCTACATAATTCACGTAGACGGATTTTAATTACAACTAGAAATGGAATAACTCTATCGCTTATTTGAATTATTTTACTAATTTGAAAGTATAATTTGAATTATCATTAGAAGTCGAATACTTCTGCTAAAAAATATATCTAAAAGAGTTCAAAAAATAGTAAATTAATGGTAAATAATACGAAACGCTCTTTAAAGTTTATATTAAATATAACACAATCATGAAATAGATATCATGATAAAAATTGTTAAATTATTATTTTTACGCTTATTTCATTGCTATCAAGTAAAATTTCAAATTTCCACTAAAATTCAGTTTATTCTGTTTATTTATTAATGCAATAAAAGAATCTAAACTATAAGAAATATTTATAAACACTTAAGATTATCCAAATTCATTAAATATGCTTAATGTTAATTTATTATTTGAATTTTAAACAGAAAAATGGAGTCTTTAAAAACAATCGATTGATGATAACTTATTGTTTTTTTTTCTTTAATTATGGGATACATTTTATGAAAGAATAATGTAAAGTAATAAAATAAACTAATAAGAGAAAGAAAGAAATGAAATTTGGTGATACCAATGAAAAGTGGAAGAATGTGTAGAATGTTAAATTTTTAACAATCAAATTTAAAAAAAATTGCAGCCGGTTTGAGAAGTAAAAAGATGCTTGAAAAGTACCGGTGACATTCCTTTCATACAACGCCTCCCATTTCTCAAACATATTACAGGTATTTCTATTAGAATGATTTTTCGAATTTTTTTTAAAAATTTTTTTCAAATTTTTGATGCTTTTTTCTTCCAAACATTAATTAAATGAAAATAACTATTATAATATAACCAAATCGTCACAAGTAAAAATTTTCGAATTTTCATCTGATATTTAAAATTATTTATGATTGAACAGTAAAACAGATAATTTTATCAGTATATTATCAATTGGTGAAAGAAATAAAAGAAAGAATTATTTAAAAATTATTGAATTTAATAATTAAATAAATAAACGGGTAAAAGATTTTAAATTTTAAACTTAATTTTGCAAAAAAAGAGTTTTTTTTAAGGTTTGAAATTGAATTCAACCAAATATTATTTATACAATAATTAGAATCATAGGATTTATTGATGTTAAAAGTGGAAATTTTTGAATTTTTTTTTTTATTATTTTCACAATTATTACAGCAATTAATTCGACATTCGATAAATGTTAGTGCCAATGACAAATAAAGAAAAATGAGAATGAAAAAAAAATTTAAATATTATGAATTTGTTACATATTCAAGCTCTCAACTTTCGCAAATGTTACGAACATTACATTTGAAGAAATTTTCGAAAAACTGGTAATTTAATGTTTAAAGGACAATGTATTCCGGCTTTCATCACGAAATATTTCAATTGATCATTTGAAATTCTTGGCAAATTTTGAAGTAAATAAATATTAATTAATAACCATTTATATATTTTATTAATAATGATGTTGTTATCGTTGTCGTTGAAAATTGCTATAACAATGCAAACTTGAACGAGCAACTGATGCCTTTTTGAATAAATTTTCAAGTTCCTTTGTTTATACAAATGATCAAAGTTGAGCAAAACAAGTGATAGCTGATAGTTAACTAATAAATTATTCAATTGGTAAGAACAGAAGCAAAAGATAAGATGCATAATGGATAAATATTGTTTCTACATAAAGAATTTTTTAATTTCGTATGGAAAATATTTATTGATTGAAATATTTTGAACACTAATTTACGAATATTTTAAAGCATTCATAACTTTTTGTAAAGTTAATCGAACGGAAGTAAACTTTTTATTTTCCAGTCCCTTTTTTTTTGTTTCCAAATTCGGACATAAAAATAAAGGCAAAATAATTCATCAAACGGTTCATGATTGTTTATTGATTTAAATAATTCAAAAAGCGATGGCATTAATAATAATAATAATAGAATTAATAGTTATAAAAAATCATTCATTTACGCAAGGATACTTTAATTATTTGAAAAATCGATTTTTGTTTTTTATTTTCGCACTTAATACAATTTTAATATTTTGATTTCCAATATAATGCTAATATCTCATGTTTAGCTAGTTGACAAGCTTCAAGAACAAATGATATATTTTCGATTTATCAAATGTTTTTGAATTATGATTAAATAAACATTGTGAAACTTTTCTTTCATGGATTATGAAAAAAAAAAAACGAAATTAAATTAGATCAAATTTATCAGTTTCACCAATATCTCGAATCTTTTTTTTGATACTAATCAAAAAAGAAATTAAATTAGATTAAATATATCAATATCATAAAATGCTTCAAATTTCTTTATTGCTAATCAATAAATAGATCAAATCAGATCATAATTTTGATAACAGAATTCCAAAACATTCCATTCTATTCCGTTGAAACGATATTTTGCTAATAATTTCCATTTATTTTCTCATTAATTCTTATGTTTACTTCATTTATGCAATAAAATTTCGAAAAGGAATAGTCAACCGATGAAGAATGGAAACTTTCTATTAGACAAAAGAAGAGACCATAATAAGCAAATCGGCACAAACAGGAAATGAAAATAGAAAAGGAAAAGAGAAAATTGAAAAAGTTTCAAATGACACTTAAAAATATCAGTGAGATACTAATTAGAAAAATAATTTTAACTAAAGTGAAACTAAATCGACAAATAATTTTTAGTAATATCATGAAAAAAAGAAGAAAATTTTGGAAAAAACAATGAATGTTTTAAATTAAAGGGTATTAAAATTTGTATCAATTAAAATTTGAATTAACTTAGTTTTATCTTCTCTTAAAATTTATTCATTTTAATTTTCGGCCAAAAACAACTATTATTCCTGTTATAAATTTAAAAAAATGATCAAAATTTATGATTTTGTTAAACATCTTAATATCCATTTATTCAGTACCTTTGCTTAATATCTATTTATCAATAAGGATATCTGGTAAGCAATTTAACATGCAAGTTTTAGCTTAGACTATTTTAATTTCAATTGTGTTTTTGTTATATATTGAATGAAATCAAAATGTGCTTAATTAAAACTTTACAAAATGAATTTTTTCTACAACAAGTTCAACTTTTGACTTATTGAACTAGTATTACAGTATTTTTTCAGTTTATATGCATTATTATATAAGCAAAAACTTTGCTCATTATTCTAGATAATCAGTGGCTTACAAGTAATGCTAATTATTCTCATTCATATTTTGATATTACTAATATCGATCAGTTCATTACGATGATAAAATCAGGAAAAAATACTTTCATGATTTCAAACCTTAATTCCTTATGTTTGCTTTTATTAAATAAACAAAAATTTAATCTATAATTCCTTTCATATGTATTTTAAGAATCAAAAAGAATTTAAACACTAACTGCATCATTTGCTATTGATGCAAATTTTTTCTTTTTCAGAATTTATAAATTAAACAACTACATTTCTATTTTGCATTTCTAATAAAAGTTGTTATCAGAAAGTAAAAAAAATTTTGTTTTCAAATATGCGGCATTATAACATTTATGGTTAGGGAAGTGAAGAGGGAAAAAATTTATTTGAAATAAAGAAAGAAAATTTTTAAGGAAATGTTTTTTTAATTGCTAGAAAATTCATACATTGCTCCTTTTTCAATAAAATTTTTTTTTAAATTTCGTATAACGAAGTGCGACATTTCAAACTTGTTTCCGTCCCTTAATTTTTCTTTTTCGTTTCCTTTTTTTTCCCCTTTACACCAAAAAAAAATAAAAGCAACAGATAATGCTTAAGCATTTCCTCATATTTTATAAAATGTTTTATTAAAAAAACGAAAAAAATTTTCTACAATTTTTTAATGATTTATTTTTATATCATTAATAACAATTTTTTAAATAACAAGATAAGAAGATTAAATAGCAGTTCATTTTTCGCTCCTTTCTTACAAATATACAAATTAAGTTGTAAATAATTTAATAAAGACACATGAAGCTTCTAAAAAGTCCGAAAATTAATATGAATTATTACTATCTTTTTCCAAACTTTTCTAAGTTTCGCGAAAAATCATTTCATAAAATACACTTTTGTGATGAACTTTTAACCTTTTATGCACTAATTTCCAAGTGACACAAGTCGAATTTCAATATTTTGATATTTTCAAAAAAGCCAGAATTTTCGGAAGGATGAGAAGAAGTCTCTGACTTCATAAACTATTATTTTAATATTTCTCAAGCATATTTCATTCATATTCTATCAGCTAATTTAGAAGTAATGATTAATACAGAACTGTGAAACAAACTATTCATTTCATAAACAAAAATCCATCATTTCATATTGTCTTCTAAAACGCACTATTTAAAATGAATTTTGCAGAGCATATCAGAAAATATGAGTTAAGGCTTAGCATTTTAAGCTTAACAAAACTTTTGAAATTTCAGGCCCTTAAATAGACTTCGTTATCATTAGCTTTGCAATAATTAGTAATTTCTTTTTTAAGTAATCATAGACATCATCGATGATGCTTAATTTTGTTATAATTCTGATTTGATAGAAAAAAAAAAAAAAACTTGGAGGATTAAATAACAGGATTTATTTTTGTTAATAATTTTCTAATTTTCCAAAATTAATTACAATATACTATAACGGTAAAAAAAATTTACTTTGTCTACTCCAAAGAATGGAAGAAAGATTAAAAATTGAATTATTAAATTATTGAAAATATATTTTTACTAAATAATTTTGCTTATGAAATGCATTTTTGCCAATTAATCGGAATTGAAAACTTATGTAAAATAAATGAAGTAATTATAAAATTTCTTCATTGCTTTTCTTTTCGCGAATTTTTTCAACACTTCTTTTTTCTAAAATTTTTTTTTGCCGATAAATTTAAGAAAAAAGGCCAAGTTAAAAAAAGCACATTGTAACTGTAAAGCTTAAAGGTTGCAGTGTTAGTCATTATGGAAAATGCATTAATATATTTGAAAAATAAAAATTGCAGCTATTTAAATATTTTAATCACCATCCCTTTTATTTTGTTTACTTTTTGTAGTTTGAAATTTTAAATAATTTAAAAAAATTTTGATGCCATAAATTTTTTTTTTCAACCGGAATTTGACGCAAAAACCGCTATCTTTGTAATTTTATACGAAAAAATTGAAAATTTGACATCATTACTTAATTTTAAATAACATAAATTATTGTGCGAATTCAAATTAAGAGAAACTTTTAGGATAAAATATTGGCTGACAGTTATGCATGTATAATAAGCATTATATATTTAAGATTATTCGATATATAATTTCGAAAGAATATTATTGTGAAATTAGTAATGAAGAAAATAAGTAAAGTTGTGAAGTTTTGTCTATGGTAAAAAATTAATTAAAAATTAAATTACATGTAAAATAATTTCAAAATTTTGCATAGGATTAATACAATTTAGTACTATTGAAGTTAGAAATATTTTGCAGTATAAAAAAATTCCAAAAGAAAATTTAATAAAAATTAAATAAAACAAATCGACGAAATTATTTTCATAAAAAAAAAACTATTATTAATTAAAAAGATGGAAAATTGATTATCGTTATTGAACAATTTTTCTAGCTACATGTTCCATCATAAATTTTGTAAAATTGTGGGATTAGATCCGAAATACTCCAAATTTTTAAATAATTTCTAAATTTATTTAAATTCAAACAATTTAAATTTTTTTTAAATAAAAACTGAATCTTATTTAAAAATGCATGAAAAGAAGTATTATTAAAACAGGATTGAACTTTCCTTTTTTCAAATGAGAAATAAACGGAAGAGGAGGCATAAAGAATAATAAACTTGTTCGAATTTAATAACTCAAATTAATATTTAATAATTCTACAATAATTTTAATTTTGGTGTTTTCAGTGACTTAATCAAAATTTTGAATTATTAATTAATGCGTCATAGGCTTGTTGATAATTCAAAACTTTCATCAATTCTCGTTATTAATAGTTGATAGTTTAATAATTTAATGATTTTAAAAGTTGACTTTTTATTAATATAATTTTGATACATAATTGAACTTACTTTTCTATCGACATATTTTCAAAAAAAAAAGAAAAGAAAAGTGATAAGAAAATAGTTTGGAAAAAACAGGATTAGAAAAAAACTGGACATGGCGAATGAATTAAAATGCATTTATGATGACAGATGAGAACATACTTTTCGATATCAGTGATATGATTTCTGATCCATCCAAATTGTCACTACATCGTTAATTCATCATCATATGACACAAGGAAGTTGACAATTACATGAAATGGATGAAAAAATGTAATTTTTATCATATCGCTAATAAAAATAAGAATAGAAAAGAATTAATCAATCCATTTCATGACAATTTCAAAATGCGATAAAATGATTTCTCAATTTCTGAATTATTTTTCAATAATTCATTCATTTTTTTCTTCAAAAATATGTGTTTTTTTTTAACATGTTCGAATTCTTTTTTAAATTAATAAACGAATTCATTACTTATTATCTACTTTTACTTTTTTTTTTCCTTTTTGAGTAGTGCAATTTTAATCACAAATTTATAAAATATTTAATAGCAAAAAAAGAATAATCACTTTCCAAGAATTGCTAAAACTTTTAAAATTTGCATGAAACATTTTTTTACCTTTTTGCAAATTTTCGTCCAAATACTTCAAAAAATTTCATTTGAATTATATGGATTTTCAAATTATGCAAATGTTTGAAACAAACAACAACAGAAAGAGTATATACCTATTTATTTAATCAATCTATTCCGACTAAATTATTTATTTTGTTAATGTTTCAAATAACATTAAATCTTTTTAGATCGATGATAATGAAAAAATTATTACATAAATAGTTTGAAGTGACACCGAAATTAAAACAATTAAACGATTTAATTAGTTCTGTTTTAAATGTGTGCCATTGGAACAATGAATGAATTATGAGAATGGCAACATGCAAGACCTATTTATTTAATCAAAATATTTGGGTAAAATCACAAAATAAAATGTGTTAAGATAAGAGAGGAGAAAATTATATCAATAGTGGCATAATTTAAATCAACAAATAATTGAAAAGCAAGCAATAAAAGATATGATAAAATATTATATCAGTGCCTTAAGGTTTTGCCATTTATTTACTGCTTAGGCTTTTTATTTTTATTACTTTTTTGATTTTTGCTTGCTAATTCTCAAATGCATTTTTTCCTTTTTTTTTTTTCTTTAGAAATTATCAAAATGTAGTGCAAATCCCCATTACTTTTTGATATTATCTTGTAATCAATACCATTGACATAATGATATGATAAAAGAGGTAAAGGGAAAATGAAATTCCTTAATGTTTAACTTCACTAAAGTAATAATTCAGTAAAGGTTTAACTTCACTAAAGTAATAATTCAGTAAAGTTTCTTGCTGCTTGATCTTTCTCAAATAAACATGCGATATTCGTCTTTTATTAGCAAATTTAGTCAGAAATTTTCAGAGAATTCACATTAGAATTTACATCAATTTAAAGCTAAATTGTTGTCATTTTACGTGTAAATGCTCGTGTCGTTTTTGCATCGAATTTCTGTCGATCATTTTCTTTTGGATCATTGCTTGCATATAGATAACCTTTTCCTATTTGTATTATAATTTTATTTCACTTTTATAAATGAATTTCGCGGGAATTCTAAACACATGAAACTATTATTATTAATTGTATTTTCTCTTTTTTTTTTCCTTGAAATTTATTTATTTTCTTTCTGGATAGCAATTTTCTGTAAAGAGGTTAAATAGTAGATTACATTCTAGGAAATAGAATAATTAGAATAGCAAGCTTGCAGACTAAACAAATATTTTAACTGATCTAAATTAAACTAAACATTTAGCTCAAACTTTCAAAATCATACATTGGTGAGGATTACAATAAGTTCCGATAAAATGTGATTTGAAAAAATGATTGATGCAAAGTTTTTATACTTAATGGACTTTGAGGTTTTTTTTATAATTAATTCTTTCTATAATGAACTATAACTATCGACATATGGCGTTAAGCGTTCAAGAGTAATGTGGTTATACTTAAGTTAAGTTAGACATTTTGAGATACGTGATCTTCCATTCGCAAATTATATCGAAACTACGTTAGACATTTTGAGTTACGTGATCTTCCATTCGTAAATTATATCGAAACTACGTTAGACATTTTGAGTTATATTTATTCCTCAATTAGATCAGCATATAAGAAATAGCAAGCTTGCAGACTAAACAAATATTTTAACTGATCTAAATTAAACTAAACATTTAGCTCAAACTTTCAAGTTTTCCCGAATTACGTAATCTTATATCTTTTTTCAAACTGTATTGAAGTTACATTAGGATCTCGTGAGTTACGTAATTTTATATCTATTGCGAATTTTTCTTTTCTTTCTTTTTTTGCTGAATATTTTAAAAATTGATTTCTGATGAACATACTGGGTAAAGCATGTTTGTTTTCTATTTGTCATTGTCAAATGAAGGATTGTAAGTTAATATTTTAGTGTAGAATCAAAACTCATCCAATGATTACATGGAAGTATTTTGTAAATGATATTTTAGAATATTAACATTTATTTGCTTAACATTACACATGGAATATTATTTAATTTAAACATATCATTTATTCTGAAAATTTGATCAATAATTTTAATTTTTTTTTTTTTTTGCAACAGCATAATCCAATCGTTTAAGAAACATCTAGAAATGAAAAATATGACTGATTAATTTGCATATTGTAAATATCGCTCTCAAAGTATAATTATGCATGCGTATAATGGAAATGAACGCTTTGTGAGCAAGTAGAAATAAATGCAAAGGAATGAATGCATATGCAAATTAATCGTAGCATCATTTTAAATTGGTTCATATTGTGTTAGCTAATGATTTGCCCAACTTGCGTAACGTGATATGCGTATATTCAACGTGTCTTGCGTCTGTTGACATGAATAAAATGTTCTACATAACGTTCATGCTTATATTAAGTGTTACATGCATATCTAATGCATATATCAACCTGTTTCTTGAATATTTTGGATTTCTACATTTACTTTTTTTTTTTTTTAAACCAACAACATTAATGTTTACATTTGTTGCGTGTAGAAGGATATCATGTATGACATTTTAGTCGAATTTATTCTAACTTTGGAACAGATATTTGTTCTATTATATGCTTATGAGAATGATTTTGAAAGAAAAGATATGTTATTGTGTTAATAATTTCTGCAAAAAAAAAAGAAAAAAAAATCCTTAATAAGAAAGTAAGGTAATGTATTCGTTTAGCAAGTAAAAAAGCATTGAAACTAATGAAAAAAAAAAAAAAAATCGATGCTTATTAAGCAGATTAAAATTTCTGTCTATTTATTAAACAAATGATTGTTGTTCTTTTTTTCCTTTTTTTATTTTTTTGATCGGGTTATTCAAAAAATTGTATTTCAAAAACTTTTTTTTTTCTGGAAATTCAATGCAGAATCCGTACAGTTCGTTTCTACTAAACAGGCGGTTTCAAGTAATTGTCTGAAGTTTTTTTTCTTTTTGTCTGTCAAGAATTTTTGTTTTTTATGCTAGATCAATATTTCAGCGCAAAACACGTCAAAACAACGGGTCAATTCGTAATGAATAATGTGCACAACAATGGCACACATTGTTCCATCATTTCAGTGATCAAGAAAGGGTATGAAATCCTCAAACGATTCATTATCAAAAAACCAATCGAATCAGATGACGATGGTATTATTCCGGTCGTACCTGATATATCTCATGGTAAAAATGTTTGATAATAATTTACATCCAAAAATTACTTTGTAATCCATTTATCAAACCAAATTTTTAATCTGATTCATATTAAATCGGATGCCAATATTATAAATATATCATTCATTTCCGGTACAACAAATAATATAAATTCAGTTAGCAATAATTCATTTGCAGATCAATTCATTCACTGATTGCAAATTGTTTGTCGTTGTCAATTCTTTTACTATTCAAAAATAGAATTTCTTCCCATTTAAAAATCTCAATTTTAAAATGAAATCCAAATCTATATTTCAGAATGAAAGTCATTAAACATATGTGATTCCATTGTTTTGCACTGATCTTTTTTTTTTTTGAGAAAATAATTAAAAGTTAATTATAATTTAGATTCGGAATTCATCAGCATTATTGAATCACAACCGGATTATGTCTTTGATGTTAGATCAGGAAGAACAAATTTCTCCTCACAGCTTATCAATTGTATTGATAATCAGCAAAGTGATGATGATTCACAGATGAAATCGAACATGGAAATAGGTTTGATTAGATATTTCTAACGAGAATTTTGCAGATTATATTTTAAAATGTTGCCAGAAACTTAGAAATGTGTTATTACTAAGCATGAGACTTCAAAAGAAAAGAATTAAATGAATGTGACAAATATGTTCTATTATAAGAAATTTCTCATCAAATTTACATCAAGATGATAAAAAAACAAAATAAAATCAACATAATTAATAATAATAATAATAATATAATAATAATAATAACAATAATAATAATAAATTATAATAATTAATGATAATAATAATTAATAGTAATGATTAGTAATAATAATATTTAATAATAATAATAATTAATAATAACAATTGTAATCATTTGAAGAGAAAATGGAACAGGTTTCACAGACATAAAAAATTATCATAGGATGGAAGAACGAAAGGTCAAATCGAGGTCGAATAAAGGTTGAATAAAGATCATGATAAGATAGACTGAAGTAAGAGCGGCAGGTGGTAACTGATTAGATGAGGTTGATTGGTGCAAGGGATGGTTTTATTAATAAAGTGAAATGGAACTAAAGCTAATAAAGATCATCATAGATAGGATAAAATAAAACTGATAAATGGTCGCTGATTAAAATGAAACGAAATTGCTGCAAATAATGATATCACAAAGTTATGTCAAACTGACCTGGATAAAAATTTTAATAAGATGAAGTGATAATCAAGATTTTTAGCGAAATTTTGCGAATTAATATAAAAAAAACAATACTTTTTAGTCACACTAATATAAAAATAATTAAAAGTAAAATATTTTTCAATGTTCATCTTATACGTCATTTTCTGCTCATGCGATATTGGCACTCTCTTTTCTAATTTACTTAATCGAATATATGAACAGGAAAGCGTTTAAATTGATATTTAACATTTTTAAAAGTAATAGAGAAAAAAAAAAGGGGGACGGATGATGATTTAATTTGTCTATTTTCACATAAAATTCTCATTTTTGCTTTTTTTTTTCATAAATTTTGTTTCCTCTGTTAATTAATCAGCAATTATTGCCTATTCCTCATATTTTGCCAGTATTTCCTCCTTTTGCAAATTATTTCCTTTTTTTTTCGAATTTCCGGCAGTAATTTCCACAACTTACATTTCCTTTTTTTTTTTTTCTTTCTTTTCTCTCTCTCTATCGCTCTCTTACTTTCGAACTTTTGCAAAATTTTTTTTTCGCTTTTTTTTGAACAAAATTTAAGATAAATTTTTCTCTTGCATTTTTTATGAAACGTTAAGAAGAAGTTCGAATCAAACACAAATGTGGTCAAAAAAATTGTAGAAAATATTAAAAATTAAAAAAATTCCAATTTAAATGTTTTGTAAATATAAATAGCTATATTCCGTTGCGAAATTACCATTTTTCAAATTTAGTATTATTTTTTTTTTTTTTTTTGAGTAGGGGAGGGGCAAATTTTACTTAATATTTATGTTTTTGATTAGAATTTTTGCATATCTAAATTGAAAGCACGAAAATTTAAATTAAACCAAGTTTAAGATATTTAGTCTAACATATACTGCATATTTTATTGTTAAATTAATCACTTTTAAATTAAATGTTTAATTTTTCAACTTTTTTGGATAATTTTTTATAGAATATTTGATATTTTGCATGAAACTGTGAAGTAAGACTCTGTTTGAGAATAAATAGAAATTATTAAGGTACGGAAAAATCTGACGATAAATGTAATTAAATCATACGATTAGAATAGAACTATTTGATCCTTGCGAAATTTACGAAGAGATGCTAACCAAAAAAACGAAAATTTAGAATTGAATTGGGAATCATAATTATCGAAACGAATTATTGAAAAAGTTGATATGAAACAAAAAATGCATTAAGAATTATTTGCCAACGATGTGACTGCAGATAAAAATGAATGAGTGTAGTGAAATAAAATTTGATAATGATATCAACAATGATTAAAGTTGAAAAGATAACGACAACGGTATTAAAAAGGGTGATAACGATTTTAGAGATCTGTTAATCACTAAGACGTAAAATTTGACATATATACTAAATTTTAGATAGTTAAATCTTGCGAAAAAAAGAAAAAAAAAAAGAAGTAGCTGTTAACAGATGGAGTGTGGATGTGCAATTCATATTTCTTTTCTGATATAATGATGTTTCAAATGAAGTAGTGAAAGTGTTTCGAAATCTTATCAGTAATCATTACTGCTATTACTGATCAAAATAATCAATAATTTCTATCATTCATTACTGTCGTCATTTTCATTCCATTATTATCATTTTTCATTTTTCCATTATTATCTGTAAAATAGCTTCTTGTAATCAAAAATGCTTGTAATGCAAGGAGGAAAAAAAATATCTTGTTTCCCTAGTGTCCTTAAATTGTACTAATTTGTTATCACAACTTATGACAACTGTTGTCGAGAAAACCACAACTTTAAATAATTTTCAATCAATGAATAAAGATAGAATGCTGTGAGAAAATTAGACTTATATATTCATTCCAATAATGTGATTGACATTCATGTCACATTCATTATTTCGTTTTTTTTTCCTTTCTGTTTCAATTTTTTCATTTTTAATTAATTAATTTATTTATTTTTTGACCATTCAAAGAAAGGAAAAATAATCGCAGAAATTTTTGATATTATATTATACCATTTTATAATTTTTACCATCTATATTTTATTCCTTTAAAAACCTATTTCATGGATATTTTTTTCTACCGTATAAAATTGTGTAGCGAATTTTTCGTTTACCATACATAAAATAAGCAAGTCACTAGCTTTTATATTTGTCTTTTATATCATTAATTTTCTGTTGTCACATTAGATTATATGGTAAATTGATACTTTTTTTTTATTAATATTATTGATTTTTTCATCTGCTACATATATTTTTTTTCACTGTTGCATTAAGTTATACGGTAAATCATTCGTTTTTTCGTTTACCGTACAACCGCTAGAATTTTACAGTATATCATGACAGGAAGAAACTCAACACTTTCTTCGGCATTCGATCCTTAAAAAAATTCAATTTATTTTTACCAATGTAAATTTTTCATTTGTAAAGAAAATTTAATTTCCTTAATTGTCTTTGAAATTTTGTTAAGCTTTTCTTAGCGTTTTCAATGATGATTGAAAATTTCTGCAACATAAAGATGGTTTAAAGTAGTTCTATTAATATTATTTATGAAATCAAATTAATCTTTTTCTTCTTTTCTTCCTTCCACTTACAAATTTTTTCCTTTTATTTTGCAAAGTTCAATAATACTTTCAAAGCAATGAGAAATAAGATTGAAAATTTTATTTATAACAAAAATTTAAGAAAAAAAATTCAAAATAACCACAAATCCAATCAAAGATCGACCCAGAATAAATTCAATAAATCGCTTATTTTTTTTTTTCTGCAAAGATGAGCGATAACTGATAAAAAATTTCCCATTTAGCTTTCTTTTTATGATGAAATTTAGAATAAAAAAGATAAATGGGAAATTTTTCATCTGTTTAAATTTTTATTTTCTTTTGATTATTCGTTTATTTTGCTTCAGTGCACATCAGATTATTTTCAATTTATATTGCAACCTTATTGACAAAATAGTTAAAAATTTTGATGTCATATGCTATGTACCGGCCTTTTAAATAAACATGAAAAAATCAAAGAGCATAAATTTGAAACAATACCAAGCTGAAATCATATATTTATTAATGATATATAAATTTAATATTTATATTTAACATTTATTTATAATGAATATAATTTTCTTGTCATATTTTTACAAATTGGGAATAATTTTTTCTTAAAGGTACGGATTTACGAATTTTAAGTTATTACAAATTTAAACTTATTTTCAAAGCTAATACATAAAGTGTTCAACTACTTTAGAATTTCGAAATAAAATACATTTGAATTGAATATTTTATAAATATGCTGAAAGTGAATGTCCCGCAAGGTTTCATTTAGTTTTTTTTTTTAATTTATGAAGTTTGAAAAAATACCAAGTTTTGTTTTTAATTTTAGATGTTTATACAATTTATACATTTCAACTCTCAATAAAATTTTATTGAAGTGGCAAGCTCAAAAGCGAACTGAGAATTTCAAATCTGTTTGTCTTCATTTCTCTCTTATCGTAAATAGTTTTTCCAATCTATTTGACTTCAATTTCATTGAGAATTGTAAAGTTGTCAATGAGAAATTGTTTCTTAACATTAAATTAGCTAAAAAATTATGTATTCACTAACACAGTATTCACTTTTTAGCTAAACAATAAGTTAATTTTATTTTAATATTATGCAATAATTTATTTGAAATAGTTTAATTTATTTGCTAATTTCTTATAAACTATAAAATTTTTCATCCCGATTTCATTCTTCCCTTAAAATTTTTTTTTTTTTAAATAATTTTTTTCATTATTTTTAAAATAAAATCTGCAGTACTTCCTGCACGCTATTTTATTGCAACATTATATAAATATTTATTGCGCTAATTTCAAAAAAAAAAAAAAAAAAAAAAAGAAAAAAAAGGGAACCTGTTGCACTTCTAATCATTATGATTCTGACAATGTATCATTATAAAATAAGCAGAGAATTGATGTAAGTAATTCAATCTCTGAATTTTTTATTTATCTATTCATGCGCAAATACTTGTTAATTAATAAGGATGTTTTCAAAAATAAGTTTAAAAAATCCCAAACAATGTCTGCAAGAGCAACAACATCGTCAACAACAACAAAAACAACAGCAACGGAGACAACAACAACAAAACAACAACAACAACAACAACAACAACGACCGCAAAAAAACTGTCAACTACAACAACAGGAGCAACAATCGATTACGAAGAAAGAAGAAATTAAAATTAGTTTGGGACGAATCGGTGAACGTTTGGTCACTCGTACAACTACTCTTACAGGTCAGCGATTACAGTACACTGTTACTCGACCTTTTATTTTGGCCAAACCAGAACTATGCGATTTGAAATGTTATCGTAAATGTTGTTCTGATTTTACCTATGAAAATACTATGAAAGATTTCACCGAAAACCAATCGACAACAATCGATAATTTAACTAATGAAACTTTTCAATCGTCCTCATCGATAGATTCATCTGATTTTTTTGATAAAAAAGGCTACAAAATATTCACTGAATCATTGTCATCGAAAATTTTTGGCAAAAATAAGGGTAAAGTTGATGTAAAATTAATCTCTTCCAAGCATCAGAATCCTTCGATTGATAAAAATAATAGAAATGCTGGATGTTGCTCATTTGCTCGCCGATTTCGAGAAATGCAACGAATGAATTTCGGATCTTCAAAAAAGCTATCTGATAGATCACAATCAGAAGTAACTTCTACTGTACCATCAGTATCAACAGTTAATTCTAAAATAATAGCTAATAGTACGAATAATATTGATAAAAATTCATCACCAACAGCTGAAGAATCTCGGCAACAAATTAAGAAGCATGCTGTTTTCTATGAACAATCAAAATCATTATCACCATCAATAATACCAACAGCTGAAGAATCTCGGCAACAAATTAAGAAGCATGCTGTTTTCTATGAACAATCAAAATCATTATCACCATCAATAATAAATGAAAAAGGTATGTCTTGATGAATAATTTTATTGTATTTATAATAATGTTAAATTATTTATCAGACTGTTTCATTCTAATGTATACTGCATTTTCGAATTCTAACGATGTAAATTAATGTTTCAATCATATTTTAGATGAACAAATTGTACCCATCTCTTGTAGGTTAATAGGTAAATGAACAAAAATTACTTGTAGTCCATTAAAAGATCCACTAGAAGGATGATGCATTTTGCTCAAAATCATTCTGAAACACTTTATATCGTTTGATTAAAAAATTAATTATGTTAATACGATTTGGGAAAAATTATAAATATTTAAATGGCAAATTATGGATTAAATAATAAATTAAGTTTTAATTTATAAAGTATCATTTTAATTAACTTTTGGATACTGAAAAATTATCTTTATCTGCTGTGGATAAAAAAATAGAGATTAGTAATGCAAATCAATCCATTAGGATGATGTAATTTTGTTGAAAATCATTTTAAAATGCTTTTGTGCTGTTTAATTAATTAACTGTTTAATTATAGTAATGCAAATTAAGTGACAGGCTATAAATTAGATATCAAATTAAGTTATAATTTTTTTTCTTAATTCATTCAAAAATATGAAATATTATTGAAATGATTTATGCTTTTTGGGAAAAAAATTTAGTTTGCCAAATATTTAAATCAAATCACTAGGCATAGTGTAAAGTGTAAAGGCAAACTCTGAATGATTAAAATTTTTAACTTGATGCAAATTTTGAAGGATAATACTAAGTAGATTGTATGAACAAACATAAATGGCATTAAAATTCAATCAAATATTTCGATTTTTAAAACTAGTTATGATAATAACGCATTGGTTACTCTACTGAATTATTTGAAATTTGAAATAATCTTGTTAATACTGAATTAAAATTTTTGCGATGTATTATATGCCAAGTAACATTTAATCCATACTTTTTTTTTCTTTAAAATCTTTAATAATTCAGCAAAATAATCAATGTTGTTACCATTCATGTGATTTATTTAATAAATGAAAAAAGTATTAGAAAAGGAAGCTGATTTTTCATTGATAACTAAAGTAAGTACGCGCAAATTTTAATTGAAAAAAAAGTAAATCGAAATATTTCTTCAGAAATTTCTATCAATCAATTTTTTTTTTTTTTTTTTAAGCAAAAAAAATATCAATTTAAATTTCATTCTTCCAATTCATTTTTTTTTTTAAGCAAAAAATATAAATTTAAATTTTTCCCATTTTTCCTACAGAATAAAGAATTTTGGAAATTAGAAAAATTCAACCTGAGTTTTTTTATTTTTTATTTTGCCACAAAATAAAAAGTTTATCTCCATTTATTTTTGATTTGTTTACTGCAAATAATTAACTAATTTAATCATTAATTTTTTAATTACCTAGAAATTTAATATTTTAAATGATAATAATAAATGCTTTATTGGTTACAGCACATGGTGATTCGTTTTGCAGGACGGAAGATTACGTCCAGTAAATTTATTTGAATTCAAAAAAAAAAAAAGGACAGCAAAATGAATGACATTAAACTGCATAAGAAGAAGAGTTGAAATTATCGATTTTTGAGTAATAAATTATAGGGATTGAATGATATTTGATAATTATTGAGGAGAATATAAAATATTACGATTAGCTAAAAAATGATTATTGCAAAAATACAGAATAATGAATTAAAAAAAGAGGCTTTTGATGAAAATTGATGAAAAAATTTTGAAATGTATGTAATATTTTAAAATCGTAAGATTGAACGATCGGAAGATCAAATGATAAATGAATTTTCCAATGGAGAAACAGGATGCTATCAGGAAATAAGCAGATTTTCATTTATATTTTTATGATAGCTTAATATCATTTATTAAAATGATGCAGGAAAAAATTATTAAATTTTGGCTTGAAAAGCCAAAAAAATTTGATTTTAGTTTTTTTATATAAAGATGATAAAATTTTAAATTTCGATCAATTTTATTTTAATTACTTAAGCATTTATACATAAAAAAGGAAGGATTAAACATTGGGAACATGTAAGATACTTATTTTTCAACAGTGGAAATGATTTAGATGAAAGAAGTATTAAATAATTACAATTTATGAACAAATTATTTAAACAATCAGATTAAAGTAATTTTCTATAAATTATTCAAATTTCTTAAACAATGGACATTGGTTACTGTTTAAAATACGATTAAATAAATTAAATTTTTTCGTTATTTTGTTAATCTTTAATGTTGTTTAAGATGAATTTATAAGCAGAAAGTTTGACATACTTTTAGAACTGTTAATCTTTGAAATTTTCGAAAAATATTACTCTTAAAAATTGTTACGATTAAAATGTAAAAAACGAGACTATATAGACCATAAATACTACTGTTAAAATCATTTTCAAAATGATTTCTAAAATATCAACAAGCCACTTTTTATACAATCAATTTTCGACTGAAATATCTTGCATTTCTTTTTTATTTGCTTTTTTTTTGCTTTCCTTATAAAAAAATTGCAAAATTACATCTTTTTTAACTTAATTTTGACGAATTTTTTTTTTTTTTTTTTTGTATACTACAATTAATATATCATCATTTCATTATTGATAGATTCTTGTGAATGTTCCCAAAATGATAGTTTTATTTTATTAAAAAAAAAAAAAAAAAAAAACCAAACAAACAATTGAAATGATTCTAAAATATCGTTTTAGCAGTTGTGATAAAAATTTTAAATAATAATTGATTGTAAAAATTCTTAGCTTTGTTTCAGTTTTATGATTAAAAAATTGAATGAAGAAACATTTTATAACTTTTGTAATGTCCAGAAGGTAAAGCTTAGAAAAAGATTTCATTGCTTTTGCAAAGTTTTTTTTTTAAAAAAAAAAAAAAGACGGAAAATTCAAAGGCAAGCATTGACACACATAAAAAACATTAAACAAAAAAATCATAGTGTCGGAATTATTTAACTTTTTAATATAGAAAAAATTCCGTGAATAATTCCAATGCTTTGTTTTTTAAGCATTTCGAAAATTAATGTTTTAAAATGGTTTCCAATTTTTTCTCCTCTACAATTTGTTTTATTTATTTATATTTATTTTATGGAAATAATTCCACTTTTTCCGTTTAACTCCATCAACTCCTATTTTTCCATTTATTCATTTGTTTAAACTTATTTTTTAAACAAATGATATTAGTAACATGATTTTCATTATTTATTATGATAAAATGATAAGTATTTAAAGCAGTTTTGACGAGTATTTAAATCAGAATCCATCAAATTTGTTTATTTCATGATTACTTCGGATATAAATAGAATCATACGGATTTCTCCACAAACTTTTTTTTTTTGTTGAAATGACTCTTTGAATGAAGGATTAAACATTACGTCAATTGTAATGCAATCGAACGTAACATTCGCTTAGTTGCGAATGATAATTGAAGTTTTATTAACTCACTGTCAGTTTTAAAACACAGATTTGAAATTTTATGACAGTAAGTTAATCTCCATTTCTAGTTCTCATTACCTTCGTTCAATTATTGCTATCGTTTGATTGTACAATACCGTCATTCTACTAAAGTACAACCGTTTTTAACTGAATTACATTCAAAATATTTTCAAAATACATTTAAATGCATTTGGATTAATTCCAACTAATTTTCAATGAATTAGGTTAGCTTGAATGTATCAGAACTAATTATTTTAGAACAAATCAGATTATGGAATACATAAGATAAAATAAAACATTAAGAGTCTTCACATATTAACAATAAAATATTAGAAATCATATTAGGCCATCTTCATTTCGTTGCTATCATTTAAATTTGAATTTTATGTGATAAAATGCAGCAGTGATTATTACCCACTTTGAGTTATTACATTGAACTTGACCTCAATTTTAATTTCCGTTTTGGAACAAATAAAATTTTCAATTAATCGCGTAAAAATTTTGTTGAATTTTTGAACCATTTAAAATTTACATAATTTAAATTTTTCATATAATTGTGAAAAAAAAAAAAGACTGAACGCAATATTTACCACTAATAAAAACATGTGACATAAATTTACTATGAATAGTTATTTGCAAATTTCGGGATAATCAATGAATTAAACAGATTAATCAAATAATGAATAGAATAACTGAATAATTATTAAGACATTACTGGATTGCATTAATTTCGCTAATTGATTGAAATCTCCAATTACTGCTTAACTTCTCTCTCCTAGTATTTTTACACCACACTTTAACCCCACGTTTGGTTCATCCCACAGCGCGCCAGTCCCGCTCACCAAAAATGGTCCACTTGGAGCACACACCCACGTCCCCGCTTCATTCAAGCAAGCAAGGCGTCATACTCAACGAAAATTTGAAAATATAACAAGTCTTAATGAGACAATCTATTTCTTTATTTTCTTCTTTCATCTTCCCTCTTCGTTCTCCGTTAGCTTTTTAGCTTTTCTTTCCTTTTTCATCTCTCAAACAAAACCATTTATCTCATCCCACCATTCTCTTCCTTATTTTCTACCTTTCTTCATTATCATTTATTCTTTTCATTTTGACATTCTCTTTAATGTCTCCTATCATATATTTGCTATTTTCATCATACCAACGGCTTTGTCATACAATATAAATTGACCCAAATTTTGATCAAAATTCAGAAATCGAGTATTTGATCTCTTCTTTTCCTTCTTTCTTTGATCTCTTTTTTCTCTGTCCCTCCTGTCTTTTTAATCCTCTCTTCATTTTCGTTTTTCTTTCTTTCTTTTCGATTCCTTTTATTCCTTGTTTTAAATCCTTTTTCTAGAAGAGGAAAAAGGACGAGAAGGAAAGAAAGAGGGAGGAACAGAGATTGAGAGAAAACAGGAGGGAAAAAAATTGTTTAATTTCTATGCTTGTTTACAGAAGTGGACGTTCGGTGACATTTATTTGCAGCTGTAGTAGCTATTGCTAATATGCTGCACGAATTGTGGATTTATTACATTTATATATATATCTTTAATTAGTGAAGGAGAATAATGAAATCTCAATTTTTGATTTGAAAATTTTACTTTTAAGAAGTTAAATTAAATTTCAATTTCAGATTCAAAAATTTTAATGTGAAATTTGAGGAGACAAATCGATCGGATGGCTTTCGTTCCTTTCTCCTCCCTCTCCTCCCACTTCATAGAGGGGGCAATTTGAAACATCTGTTGATTTGAATTCATCCATCTTTCTCTCTCCTACAGTGTCACTCTTTCACTATTCTAACTTTTTTTTTTTTTTTTTTTTGTTTTCTCAAGTAAATGAATGAATGAATGCTGTGCTCATCTTGGCTTGGTGCCGCATTAAGTAACGGTAAATTTAAAAAATTTCTTTGTTTATTCAAAAATTTAATTTTGTTTCGACATGATAAATAAATAAATATTACGACCGTTTAATCTTATGAATACTTGAATAAACATTTACCTAAAAGATTAAGAAAGTGCTTAAATTTGAATTTCCACAAGTAAATGTTGCATTTGTTGAATTTTTATTCTCTTTCATTAACGGTTCATCTCGAATTATCAAATGCCTCTAATAAGATTTATCTAATGGATTAAAAGATATTTAAGTACGGATTTTCACAATTAAATGTTGCATTTGTTTGTTAAATTTCTGTTTTATTTCATTACAGTTCATCTAGAATTAATAAATAGCTTGGTGAGATTACCAAATTGGAAATTCTAAGTGGATGTTTTAGTATGAATTTCCAAGATTAAATTAAGAATATTTAACCCTAAAGGATTATTTAATTATGAATTTCCAACATCGATAAATATTTTTTAATATGTATATCGAAAAATTCTATAAATATTTAATTATAATTTTCCAAATGGACATTTAAATAAAATTCTACCCATTATTTTAAAATCTATATAGATAAATAAGTATACATAAACGCCACTGTGGTAATATTTGAGTTTTTTTTTTTTTTTTTTTTGATCATCAGTTTCTCTACAATATTAATTTGATGAAATATTAATTAAGCAGCTTGATTAGTTAATGAAATAGGCACTGATTAATGTTGCATTAAATTCTTAATTAAATAACAGAAAAGACTAATTAGGTTGAGATTAGTTAGTGACAGATTAATAAAATAATCCATTTAATTAATGCATATCAATGACGAAACAATTTCTAACAAATCCATTCAATTAAATAAACTGGACCAGTCTAACATCCGGATCGCATATCTTTTTTCTTCATGATTTGTTTTATAAGTGATAAAGATTTATGAGACAGTGGATAGTACAGTTGATATTTCAAATTGTTTCTCTTTTTTTCTTTTATTATCTTTGTTGTCATCCAAGAGAACGATTTAAAAAATTTGTCAACTACTTCATTTCTTTTGTTTGAAAAACGAAGGAAAGAAAAAAAATTCCTTTCAGTTACAATCAACAATGATTTATTTAATTAGTTTTGTTAACTCTTTTAAACACTAATTTCAGTATAAAATTAATGAATGATAATTGTGGGAAAGAAAGGACAAAAATTTAAAATTAAATGGTAATATTTAGCGATAAACTATAAAATTTATACGATTATAAATGAAAATATGAAGAAACAAAGAAAAAGCATGAATGTTTGTATTTTGCAACACTAAATTACTGATATGAGCAAAACAGTGCTAAATTATTATTAGATGAATAATTTTGAAAAGAAATAAATTAATTGTAATAAAAAATTAATAAGTAAAGTTTTAAGAATGAAATAAATTGTAACCTTCAATTAATTTTTAGCTTAATTTTTAAATTTTTAATTTTAATATATCAATGATTTTCATTTTAAGTACGATTTCGTCGACGTGAAAATGAAAATAATAGCGAAGAATTAAAATCTGGAATGCCTTCACGATGTGTTTCCACTCCCCAATCACTGAATCGAAGTATTCCTTGTTCTTACGAAAGTAATCAATTTACTACTGTGCGCTCCACATCATATATTGATGGTTTAAAACCTGCATTATCGAGTAAGTACTTTTATTTTCATTTTTTTTTTTTTCGCAAAATTTTGTAATTAGTATATCTACCGTAACTTTTAAAAGTATTGTAGCGCCTTGGTTATCATTGTTTTATAATTATTACAGTTTTGAAAGTATTTTTTTTTTTTGCAAATATTTTCTCCATAATTCAGAAGAAAATGTTCAGTTTTACCAAGAAATCAATGTTATGTTCCCTTTATCATTATTATTTTTTCTCTTAATGCCTTCATCGTTTTTCAATTGAACTGAATTATTAAATTCAACCATTTTACGAATCATTAAGTTCAACATTTTACGGTTACTAAGTTTAGGCAATTCGTGGTTTATTCTTTTGAAATAGGAAAGAATATGAATTTCCGTGTTTTAGATGATATCAATAGTTAATAAGATTTGGATTTTTTCAATTTCTTTTCGATTTTTTTCCTTGATATGAATAATACAGTTTTCTAATTCAATTTTGAAAATTGAAATTATCATGAAATATTAAGAAGAAAAATTGATAGCATTAATATTAGTATTGATAATTCCCATGTGTTTCATCTTCTTTTCCTCCTAATGTTTTAAATAATTCAAGATTTATAAACTACCGGTATTTTTAATATTTAGATAAACTAACAATATCTCTTAGATAATCGATATCCTTATATGACGAATGATTTAATACTTAATATTACTTTAAATCACTGAATTATTAATTTTCCTTGAAGGGTTTCCTCTCTTATGTCATCATTTCGAAGCCTTGTGTATGTGCTACTTGAAAGAATAAGTATAAAATGGTGAACAGTAAATAGCTTTGTTTTTTTTTTTTTTTAACATAAACTTTAACATTTAGGTCGTACTCGAACAGCCGTTGTTGGTCCTAATATGGTACAACGAAGTAGGGAAGGATCATCGTATGATTATGGCATAACTGCTGAAAAAGGTTTAATTTGATTTTTCTTTCCTTTAAAATCAAACGAAATTTTTTTTATTTTTTATTTTATTAGACGAAATTTAATTATTAGAAAAACAAAAAAAAAATTCAAAATTTTAATGTTTTATTCCTAAAAAATTTTTTACGATTAGATGTTTGATTTTCTATTTCTAAACACTAATTTTCTTTAAAAACGATAGTAACTTTGTGATATTAGCGATCTCTAAATGATTGGTACTGAAAAAAGGAAAAAAAATATGATGCTTAATTATTGAAAAATGAGTTATCTGCATCATTTTAATGTGAATTGTAATTAGACATAAATATTAAGTGAATTTCACGAAAAAAAAAGAAGAAAAAACTGGAAAAAAAACATAAACATTTAAGTGATATACAACCTTTTAATACTTTTCTCATTTTTTAAAAAGGTAATAGAGAAAATAAAAAAAGAAAAGGAATATAGAAGTCGAAGTGGATTTTTTTTTTTTTTTTTTTCGAATGTAAATATTGTGATTTATTTATTTTGAAGAATTAAATATTTTAAAAGAAAAAAAAATGCTGTAAATTCAAATAAAAATATGAGATAAAAGATATGAAGGATTCGTGAATTAAGGAAAAGAATGGTAATCAAGTCATATAATTAGTAATTATTTTTGTGTAAATTTAAAAAAATATATTTGTGCATAAAGAAATAAAAATTGTATAAAGCAGAAAAAACCACCTCATCATTGATATCAAAAAAAGATATTCAGTAATAAGGTGATATTTTCTTATTATCCGTTCTTTCTTTTTTTTTTTTTTCATGCTTTTCAAATATTTGAATAGCAATTAATTCAATTATATCAATCGTAATTGATTCCATTGTAAATGATTTGATGGACCCAAATTTCCACTTCATTAAATTTGAATTTATGGTTGTTTATATATAATATTTATTTCTGTCTAAAATTTTTAACTGGAATGTATGTCAATCATTTATTCATAATTCCAAAAAAGAAAAGTGCTGTAAATTAAAGAAATATAGGGAAAGGAATTGATTGTAATCAGTAATTATTTTTATTATGTATATAGATAAAATAATATGAAATATTACTGAAGAACTAATATTTGTTCATTATTCTTTTCTGTTCTTTGCTTTTCAATTTGAATTCTAATGTTAGTTTAATTGTGTAAAGTATAACTGTACCGTTTTAAAATAGGCAATTTACCATGCTTATATTTCCGCTCTGTATTTATCTAATTTTTCGTTGTTTGGGTACTATTGTATTTTCCATTTAAATCTTTTGGGTCATAATACATGACAATTACAATGTAATTATTTGACCATTGGAAAAAAAAAAAAATTTTTTTTAAATTTAGATGTTTGAAAAACAATATATTTTAATCAAAAATACAAACAAATAAAATAAAAAAAGAAATTGAAACATATCTTTTTGAAATATTTAAAAAAATCTAAAATATATATTTTCAGAAATATATTTTAAAAAAAATCTAAAAAGACATATATTTTTGGAAATTCGAAATATATTTTAAAAAATACTATTTTGAATACTATGTAGAAATTTTGAACCGAAATAATTATACTTTTTAATTTAACAAAATTTTTTTCCCATAAAATATATTATATATTTCAGGTAATATACGATCATATTACAGTAGTGATATCACCCGAACATACACATCACCTCCAGCACCGATGTCTCGGTACGATTGTGGTGATCCACCACCGTATTATAGCCATAGACGAAGTACTCACCCAGAAGATGGTATTAATTTCATTATTTGTAATTCTTAAACTACTTGAAATTTGAGACATTATTTATAATTTTTAGACTAGTTGAAATTTGAAATGAAATCTGAAATATTTTATATTTCTTTTAATTTTTAGAATAGTTGAAATTTATAATATTATTTATAATTTTCTGAAATTTGAGATGTTATTTATAAATTTTAAATTATTTTACATTTAAAATATTATTTAATTTTCAGACTAGTTGAAATTTGAATTTTTTTTTCCTCTCTGGAACTCTTTCACTTGAGTTTTAATTCGTAGTTATCCAGGTATTTCAAGACTGTTAACTTGGCCATATGAAAAGATTAGTCGTTGATCTATTTGCATAGAAATTTAATAATTTAAATCCTTAAATAAAAGGTGCTTTTTCATTTTTGAGAGTTCTAAGAAAGTAAGATGGAAAAAAATCCACTTTTAAAAGTGGTGATAATTGTTATTTAATGGAGACTATCATTTTTCTCATCAGTTTTCTTTTTATTTCCATATTTTCTTTTTATTTCCATATTTTTTTTCTTTTTTCATTATTTTATTGCGTAAATACTTTTTAATACTTCTCAGTGCCTAAATATTTCTTGAATTTTTATTCGTTCTTTTTTTTTTTTTTTTTAATTACCGAATTATACTACAAAAAAATTCCTTATCTTTTTATGTAAATAAATCTCGCACGTATTAAAAATTCTGTCTCGAAAATTACGAAGTATTGATTAATGTTTGATGATAAGTTGATAATGATTTGATGTACTAAGCTTAATTTTAGTTTTTTGTGGAATTTCCTATTAAATTTTTCTTCTTTTCTTTAAATAAATATCACCGGTCTGTAAAACATATAGCATTAAAATTGGAAATGAAAGGAAAAAAAAGTATGAATGATTAAAAGAGCATTGTAATATAAGTTTTCATATAATATATCAAAAAACTGAACTTTTCTTTTCTCCTAATTCTAAAATATTTTTCAAGACAAACTTTCATAATAGTTTTTCTCTCTCTTTTTTTTTTCTCTTCTCATAATATTCTTGAACAATTTTATCTTCCATTATTGATTGCATCATTTTCAACAATTCTGTAATATATATAGTGTTGCAGCATTTTAAACCACATTCTTCAAGTTGTTTTTATAATAATTTCAACCATTTTTTAGTAGAATTTTTCGTTTTGCATTATTTATTGAATGAATAATTT
>KZ269978.1:2831728-2868313 GCA_002249935.1 Onchocerca flexuosa | reverse complement strand
CTTCCATTTCCCTTCATTATAAATCATCGTGATTAGTTTTATATAAATCGAAATATTTAAAAAAAAAAAAAAACATCTTTTTTTTTCTCCCGACGAGATTATTAATGCTTAAAAATTGACTTTAAAAAAAAATCACTCACTCCAATTTGATTAATTTATCAATTTCAAGTTTTCAAATTCATTCTATACGATGATTAATGTAATATTTCTATTCTGATCAATTATTATAAAAATAATTACTATAGAATTTTTCCATAATAATGGGAATTTCAAACTTTTTTTCTTAATTTAATTATTCGTTTTTCTGTTTCTAGCTCGTTTCGTGTGCACGGTACATCGGGAAATAGTACTCCTGCTAACGTTGGTGCAAATACATCGGTAGTAGTTGATGAATTGGTACCAATGAATTCAACATCGAATTCCCGAAAAGTAAGATGAAATTTTTTATGATATAATTTTATCAAATCACCATTATTATTCGATACATTCTTGAGATTTTATCAGCAATGAGCTTCAGGATTGAAGAAAGCAATTATTGCCATTTATTTCTGTTTGATTAATTTATCAATCTTTAATTTCGGTGATAAAATTTCTTTTTAGATAAATTTTAGATTTCAGATGATAAAATTTTAGACAATAAAATTTTAGCGGATATTAACTTTCTGAAATAGGAAATTTTGCAGTAGTTTTTGATTTTTTTATTGGATTCCTAGTTTATTTTACCACGTCGACTAAGCATTTTTATATTTTTTATTTTCTTTTCCTTTTTATGAGGAAAAATGTCTTACGAGGCAAAGAACTTATTTTGCATTTCTTCGACAATTTGTATTTACATTCATTTTCATTTCTTTTGCTTATTCATCTTTTTTTGGGAAAATATTGGAGGAAATAATTTTATTCGAGTTCTCTCTTCTTCCTATTTTTTCGATAACTTTTCAAGATCTCAATTTGGATAGGCCATTATATTTTCGTAAAACTTCATATATATAAACAAAATAAGTAGAATTATATCTGAAAATTACAATGTTTATAACTTTAATTAAATTACTATATAATTTAATTAAATCTTTAAAATGTTTAATAAACCTAAAAAATTTTTTGACCTTACATTATTGCTTTCATATATTTATACCGAAATAAAATATTGTGAAATATTGTTTTTTCGATCGTTTAGTTAATATTAAAATTTTATTGTTTTGAAGGTAAAGTCATTTTAGCAATTAATTCAGTCAATAAATTCATATGTTATACCAATATCAATAAAATTAGGTATTTAATTTTTTTTTTTTTTTGAATTCGTTTTTCTTTTTTTTTTTTTTTTTTTTTTCACAAGCACGAGCCAAGAAGATGTAAGAGTACATAATTTCCTTTTGTATTAAGATATATTTTCGCTGCAATATTATATCTAATTTTAATATCTAAATTTGTCATTTATGATCTAATATATTAATTGACTTTTTCATTACTAATGAGTATGTTTATTTCCAGTATAATTGGTTTTGGATTTATGCTTATTCAGTAAATGATTATTATTTTTATTTTAGATGATGGTAGCTCCACAGCCACAAAATTCGCATCATCGAGAACGTAACGATTCTAGTTGTAAAAGTTCAAATCATATGTAATTCCTTTATTCGCCGATTTTTTAAAGTTGATTAGTTGTGAAAATTAAAAAAAAAAAAATCTCTAGTCAAATCAATGTTTTGTCTATACAAATTCGGTATTTTACTTTTAAAATTTGAAATAAATTTATGGGAATAGTTTTTTTTTTTTTTTTTTTTTTTTTTTTTTTTTTTTTACGTTTTACTACTTTTATTTTCTCATCAGCAAGTCCTTAATTTAAATATAACTTCGAAATGCTAATTAAATTATATTTGTTTTAGCCAACAACGACGACAAAGTGTGGGTGCATTAATACCCGCATATCATATTTCAGCATATGGTGATAACTGGCGATCTCGGGATCATGATAGTCCACCAATTGATCAGCAATTCGTTGGTAAGCATTTTCAAGTATACTGAATGAAAGTACTCCGAATTTATTTCCTTCCAATTCGAATTATTTCGTTACGCTTTCAAATATATTTTTTTGTTTCATATTTTAATAAATTCACTGAATTTTTATCACTTTGTTCCGTAATACTTCCTTATTTAATATGTTATAATCACAAAAATAAATGAATAATTATTTACTAATTATTGACTTATTTTATTGATTAAAATACAATAAATTTCCGCAAAATAATTGAGTAAATTTTTTTTTTATGAAATTCACATTTAAATTCAATTCTGATATTTAGTCGATGATCGTCGTACAAAAAATAATAATGATATGCGAGTAGCAGTACTAGAGCAACGTGTTCGAGAATTAGAAGCTGCGGTTATTCCGGGTCAAGTACCATCAACATCAGTACCTGCTACTTCCTTTATCATTCCTGTCATAGGATCAAAAAGTAAGCTTTTTTTAAAAATATCAATTAACATTTGCTTGAATTTCAAGAAATTTTAGAACTTTTTAAATTTAATTTATATTTGAAAATTTTTAGTCTTTGCAGAATTTGGGAATATTTAATTTTGAATAATAGTTTAATATTTTTTCTTCGCATTTGATTCGTATTTGAGTGAAAATGAATAAGTAAAAGATAAGGAATGTTATTGCTGTATAAATTGTTCTCGAATTTTCGAATAATTCTCGTTTCTTTTTTTACTTAATCCATGCGGTAGAAGTATTACTAAAAAAAATCGATTTGATCCTTATAAGAAGTAAATCTAATTGATTTTCTTGCTTACAGATTCATCGCGTATTCTTCGTTCTGCTTCCAGTCAATTTGTAGTTGCAACATCACCAGTAACTCAACAACTTATGGCTCAGGAAGTTGTCGATAAAGAAATTGAAGTAGAAAGGTAAGAAAATAGAATTATAAAGCTTTTAGGAAAATTTTATTTTTTTATTTTTACTAGTTTTTATGTCATTTTTTTAATGGAAACCTTTAAAGTTGGTTTTTTTTTTTTTTTTCTTAGATTTTCATTGATTTGTTTATATTTTTAATTCCTTTTTTTCTTTTCTGGGTTCGGCGTGATTAATTTATTAATTTTGTTAGAGTTTATTTCATTCTTATTCGATGTTTCAAGATTGCAATCACAATTACGCAAATGTTATTCACGAATGGAATTACGCCAAGTGCAGTACGATGAGGAAGTTTGTTTTTAACTTCTTTTCGTTTTGTCAGATTAATAAATATTACTTTTTGTCTAGTTGTTTATTTACGCTTTGACAAATTCATATGCTATGATCTTTGATCCCACAGCTTGTTTTCGTAATTCTTATGCATAAGTTAATGAGTTTACTGTCGCGGATGTTTGTTATTTTTATTCTTATATCTTTATTGATTTTATTTCGTCTCTTTCTCAATTAAATCCAATTTTATTGTCGAAGTTAAAAATGAAATTTTCGGAATTACAAGATTGTATTTGTTATTTTAGGTGAACGCATTTCGTCGAGAATCTGAAGAAGCCAAATTGCAATTAACAAAAGTGAAATCTCGGTTAAGTGAATTGGAAAAGGAATGTATAGCATATCGTGAAAAAGCAATGGCTGTTGATGCTAATCGTAACAGTGCTGTTGCATCATCATTAGAAAAGATCTCTGCACAAGTATTTATCTATTTTTAAATATTAATGATGAATGATAATAATGGGTGATGACAATTCCAAAGTGTCAGTTAGTATATACTTCAAGTTTAAAATATAATGCTTTTCGTTGTATCGATAAATTTAATGAAATTTTCGGAATTTTTCCTCGATAATGATTTGGCATATAATAATTTGAAATAAATAAAGGAAGAAATTGGAAGGAAATAATATATCTATATTGTTTCGATTAAATTTCAGTTTTAATGCATAATTTCAATTGCTCTAGGAACGAGAAATTGCAACATTGAGAAATGATTTGGAACGACATATGCAATTGGTGAAAAATTTGGAACGAATGAAAAAAGAATATGAATTTTTGGAATTACAAAATGAAGCGTTAAATGCAAAACTTGATTCGAAGGAAGCTACCATTCGAGATCTTGAAGATAATATTCATGTCAGTTCATCATTTTAAATATTCATATAAGCAAATTTTAAGGGAGAATTTAATTTTGATTTTAATTTTGAAATTTTTTATTTTTCGTATAAGACTTCTATAAATTTATTTTGGCACACTAAAAATTTGTCTTATTTGAAAATAAATGAAATTTTGGTTTAACCCAATCTTTTATTTTCTAGATTAAATTTACTTATATGAATATGTAATTCGATTTTTTAAAAATTCTCCAAATTTGTGAAGGTTTTACAAAGTATTTAAAAAATCGTTGAAAAAAACAAAAAAAAAAAAACATTTATGAATTTAAAAAAACAAAAGAAAAAGCAGTTAAAATGCTGGTTAATTTGTGGTAGCGAAAGTAAATATGGAAATATGTTATGAAAAAAAAGGTCTGTTTTATGTTCTTCAGTTTAAACTTAAAACTAAAAATTGAGTGAGGTTTAATTCATCGGCAAATGTTATAGACAATGAAAATGGACACATCTCGTAAAATAGAAAGTGGTTCGGTAACACCCAAAGCTGATGCTTTCTCATTTTTTGATGCCGAACATATGAAATTTCTCAGCAATTCGAAAGAAACCAATGCACGAGAAACGGTATCTTTCTATTATCTTATCACCGATTTAATGGAAGATTGTATGATTTGATGATTTTAAGGCTAACTTGGAATTTCATTGTATTGTAATATTTATTTTAGAGTATGGAAAGAAATCTTTTTTTTTTTTTTTTCATCCGTAGAAATATCTAAACAGAATAGATAGAAGCCGTTGTTAACAGAAAATTGAAACTTAAAAAAAAATTAACTATGGTAATTAGCTTAAGACAGTGGATATAATTTTTTTTGGTATCAAAAAAGTTGAATCATGATTAAATTCATAATTATCTAAGTATATGCCAATTTATGATTATCTTAATACTAATTGTGTTTAACAGTTAATTTTTTGCTAGCGTTTGTATATATTATTGCTCGGTTTTGTTCATAATTCGTGTATTAATGAGAAAACAAAAAAAGGGGATGAAAAGCGGAAATCAAAAATGAGTGAAAAAGGGATTATTGTTATTATATTTATTATAACCAGTACTATTCATTATTACTTTCATTTATTATTAGTAATAGTTTTGTAAGTAGTTCGTCGATTATTTTCGAATATAATTTTAGGAATCCACGGTTGATTCGAGAGTTAAATTTAAATTTTTGAAATTAATTGCAAATTAATAATAAAATTTGACGATACACCATGCTTTATTTGCCTTAATATTAGCTAATTTTCAGAATTATAATAATTATTGCATTAAATCTATAGGCATTACAGAAAGGTGATCGATTATCACTGTCATCATCATCATTAGCAGCAATAGAGGAAGGTTTGGAATCATCAAAAGATGTCACGAAATCGTCATTTGTATTATTATGTGATTCGAATACTGATGGCAAAGTTCAACTTTCCCCATCAACATCGAAATTAATTCGAACGCAGTTGAATACAACTTTAGAATGTCGTTTATTGGCTAAATGTTTAAAGGATGTAGCTGCAAAAGCAATTAATGGCGATGCTCCGAGTGTTAATCGTTTATTAGGATGTCGAAGTAAGTTATAGTTGTAAAGTAATAAGTCGATTACGCTAGGTAACGTGACGTGATTGATTTTTCAATAGTTCAGTAATAATTTTGTTTGATGTTACATAGTTATTTCGGTAGTTAAGTGAGTTACTTAAATGCAATCCAGCTATAATTTAATTTGAATATAAATAGAACACACTTGTATATTTGTTATAGATGATGTTATTCCATTAAATAAAACAACTTAATGAAGTAATATAAAATTTAGTAACTTAAATCAAAAAAATATATTTCAAAAAAAAGTAAAAATTTGTTGCATTATATTTTCAAAATGATATAGATTGCAGATATCCTGTTGTAACTTTGGCAGTTTGCAAATATACATCAAAAAGATTTTTTTTTTTTGCAGGTGATTCCATGTCAGAATCGGAACCAGAACCGGTAATGAATGACGCAAGTGTAATGTCATCAAACTGTGCTGAAAGGTATATTAAGAAGATTACAGAAGATATGGAACGAATCGAGAAAGATTTAAATTCATTACGTGAAAGTTTCGTGGAATATTATCAGAAGAAAATTGCGGATGAGTTAAAAGAGGATGAGTCATGTCGTATTCAATAATTGATTTCTATTGTTTATTGCGTCTATGCAGGTATTATCAGGAATAATTTTAACTTTTTTCATTTTAAAAGTGTTTACGATGAAGTTGAAGATAAATGGGAAGCAACAATAGTCTTGCTTTTATTCATTTACTGTTTATTTTGAAAAGTTTCAAAGTGAAAAAAAAAAAAAAAAGAAAAAAAAAGAGAGAGAAAGCTACTATAAAATTCTTCATCTATGGTCTTACTTTTTTATCAAACACAACCTGTGACTTCTGTTTACATATATGGTAGTTTAAACAACTGCATAAAATTATCTTGTTGGTGAAACTTATTTGAGAGACAAATTTATGTGAGTGTTCTTATAAATATCTTATACTGTAAAGCATAAGATTAGGAAAATATACCTCAGGACGACTTCAAAAAATAAGACGAAAAATTTCGGTAAAATATGAAATAATTGGGTGTTCATTTATGAATAATAAACTTACCATAAGTATTTTATTTCTGTATTTCGCCGGATTTTAATATAAATTCTCCTGCAGAATATTTTTTTTATTAGTTCCCTAATTTTTGTTTTTGGCATTTCTTCTTTTGAATAATTTTGAAATATTGCATTCTTTTGTTTTGATAATGAAAGTGAGATTAAATTCATAATGTGTTGTAAAGATCTCAGAATGAATTTCAGTATCTATGATGAAATTTATATGGAATTCAAAAATCGCGAGAACTTTCAACTTTTTTCAAATTTCCAACCAGACTTATTTTTTCTTCACATATGTTTGCTTGTTTGTTTATTTATTTATTCTTTTTTTAAATTTATTGTAATTGTTTAACTTGCTCACAAAACGTCATTGAGGAAGAAGTGCGTTTTCATTAAATAAATTTCAAAACTTATCTCACTATTATCACATTTTTTTTTTTTTTGTTCGGGTATGTGTTAATTTACCTATTTACATTTGGTTTAAAACGAAATTTTCAAATTTTGCAAATAAAAAATTTCTAGAAAATATTTTTAAAATATTGCAAAATTCAGAAATTTGGGTTGTTTGTTTTTGAATTGAAATTGATAACACTTGGTGTTTAGTTATTGTGATTGGTGATTACTGTTATTATTAATATCGTTATCACTTACCATTGATGAATCCTACTTGATAAATAAGTTCACTTGCTTCTTTTCTGCTATGAATAATTGAACATATGATACAATTTATAGTTGTAAACTTAACAATAAATTTATATATATAATTGTTTTTTCTTCCATTAATTTTTAGCAAAATATATATTAGGTAATATTTCATAATAAAAATATAAGAAATGTTTGAAATTGAATTTTTTGACTTGAGGACTAATCATTCGATGAGTCATGCATTTTTAGTTTTTATTTAAATTTATAAATGTGGAGGAAATGAATATATGCTATCGCTTGCTGCTTTAATCAGCAATAGATTAGGGTTATCGGAATATAATCGTTATTATTATCAAGTAATATGTAATAAAATAATCAGTGCTTTTATTTACAACATTGCATTTATTTTTCCCGTGATGTTGTACAGATTGATGGTTAAATTTATGAAAAGATAGCAAAAGTAGTTTGTATACTTTGACGTTTGGTTTGGACGATAATTTTTGCTCATATGAAACGAATTTCACATAATCTGTATGAATAAAGTAAATGAGAAATACTTGTTAATTTTTTGCCACCTTCTTTAGATAAAACTTTAAAATAATATGGCTTATTAACTATCAGTAACAAAAGCGATTTCTAATTATTCGATTTGAATTCTTCAGTTTAAAATTTCCATGCTATTAATAGTCCCAATGGTTGAATTACGATAGACATGCTGATTATTATCATTAAAATATTTAATATACGATTATTTTATATGCAATTTAACAAATTGCATAAGTTGTCTTTTTTTTTTTTTTTTTTTTTAGTTTTTGTTCATATTTTTTGACAAATGTTGCTTTTCCTGATAATTCTAAACGTTTAAAAGCATAGTATATATTTATAAATAACAAACAACAATGAATAATACGTAAATCTTACATTATAATAGTAATATGCAACGACTTCTGTACAAAAAGTATGCAGTTAGAAAAATCTTAAGAAATTCTGCGTGCTTGCAAAAACACTCTAAAAAATTTAGCGATAAATTTTAACATCAACCCTCGTTTCCGTGAAAATTGGAGATGGAAATAAAAAAAAAAAAAAAAAACTAGAAACGACAATAAACGAAGTTACACCTTATACTCGTCATTAAAAAATTCATTAAGAACCATATAATACATTTATTACTAATTAACCTAACACAAAAAATTAACAACAATAGTATGAAAATAGATCTCACATTAAACTCGCAGTAGATATATTATTGCTTCATTAAAAGTTGGAAGCATACGATTTCAATAAAGCACAATTATAAAATTTCATTTCCCAAGCCACTGATAGACGTAGAAACTAGAATATTTCGAGATATTCCTGTTATTAAACTAACAATAAAGCATGAAAAGTAAATTTAACTCATCAGATAAAAGGAAATGGAAACATAGACTGAAAAATCGATATTTGTTGAGAATATTAATTCACTATATCCTGCTATTTCATTTTTGTGCGAAAAAAAAAAGTGAATTCATTAAAAAAACTCATAATGAATAAAGATATCCATTTCTAAAAAATTAGGTTCTGAAATTCCGAACTCCACAGAACAGAGCAGTAGACACTGAAAAATTCTAAATAACTTCTATAAACAAATAAAGTATGTACAATATGCATGCAAATATTATATACATTTAATACAAATGTATAAATTTCAACATGGAAATATAAAATATATGTCATAAAATGATAAAATCTAAGCCCATACACCTTTCAACTAATAAAATTCAACATCAAAACAGGTAGAAAACACAACAATGCTTAAATTACACTTGGCAGTTCAAAAAAAAAAAGAAAAGAAAAGAAAACACTACAATTTACAACAAACAAAAAAAATTGCTTTTAGGAAACAAAAAACAGAAGAAAAAAAAACCGAAACAGAATTATGATTGAACAAATTATAGAAATACCTAAGATAACAGTCAACTCCAAGAAATAAAATAATAAACAAGAATACCAGCATGAACAGCTGAAGAAACACAGTTATTCATCAAAAAAATAAATGATAACAATACCCTTCAAGAGATCCCGATTCAATTTCTCAACTGAAAAATCAAATGAAGAAAACCTCAGTAAAAAAATCAGAGAAAGAAAAAACGATTGTTAAATAACTGAAGAAATGAAAATAAATAAGATCCAAAAGAAGATAGAATCTGGATCACAAGACAGCAAAGAGGATAATCGGAATTTTGTGAGCCATTCTATTCCAACTAAATGCTCGAGTTTTCAGCACTTCAGCAAAAACTTCACCATGTAAACTTCACCAAAAATATCATGCAGATAAGAAAACTATGAACAAAATCTAAATTAGAAGTTCCACACAGCTTCTTCACTGAAACAGTGATGAAAACGAACTATAACGCATTATGCAGATAAAACTACATATAAGTTGACAACATTTAATAGAACAATACTTATTTATAAATAATATAAATGCTGAATATTTTGATGTATATCAAAGTATCAAGTCAGTTTGAAGTCTGAAAACAGAATGGAAATTAATAATCATAATAGGAGATTAAATGAATCGAATTTTGTAATCCAGCCCTGTTATATTACATATATATATATATATATATATATATATATACATATGTAATATAATATAATACAATGTAATATTTCCAACAAAAAATCCCACACTCAAACAGAAACCACTGTTATTTTATTGAGTTAAAAAAAAAATTATGCTTCTCATATCGAAAATGATATGACTATTTCCCACTAAATTCATCACTGAGCAAACTATGCTACATAGTAACTTAATCCAATAAAATCAATAGTCTGGCTTGTATCTTTTTAACTGACATTAGGCTTCTTTCTTATAAATCCTATTTTATCATTCTTTTCACACCTCCAAAAATCAGAAGTAAAAATAAAAAAAAAAAAACGAATCTCATTAATAGCTTGAATACTTGGAGACATTGGATTTTGACGATGGCGTGATAAAATTCCAAGGATTCCAATATTGCAAAGTAAATTACCGTCAAGATTTGTTTGGAATAAAATCCTGAAAAGTGTATAAATTTGGTGCCGATCAAAACTACAAAACCTAAATGCTAATCAAAATTAGAAAAACTTCAAAAACAAGTAATAATAACAATTACGTTTAAATCGCACGATTCCTTCATGGGACAGTACGTGTCTGTCATGCAAAACAATAATGCACACCATCTCCAGTTTCTTGGAGATTCTAAGGTTCCTCACAGTTAAATTTTTTTTCCAAACAGTTCAAAGAGGTGAAAAAAAAAATATCCTTTACTCTCAGATAAAAATTTATTTTTTTCCAACAAAAATGCCCAAAAAAGACGGTAATGTAGAGACACCAAAGTTACTTAACTATAGAGCTAATTAACTAGCGTTACCGAAATGAGCAGGATAAATATTATCTACAACTAAGAAGTATTTTTCTTCAAGTTTAAAAAATTTAAGTCAAACTGAACAATTTATCAAAAATATAAAGTAAAATGAGAAAAAAATTGGCATCAAAAACTATCGTTGGAAAAGAACATAGAACTGAAAAAACAAACAATAGTAAGGAAATAGAAAAATGATCAGGAAAGTCAAAAATAATTTATAAAAACAACTAAAAACTCCAAATAAATTTTGGAGGTAATGAACCATTAATAAAGAAATGTTATTTTTCCGAAAATGCTGATTGCTTTTTAACCTGTCATTGATCAAACTATATCATACAATTACTTAATCCAGCAAATTAAGACTCAGTCTGCATCTACTTTTTTAACTGACATTATGCTGAAGATTATTTTCCAAATCCCATCTATCCATAATTTTCGCACCACCAAAGTTCGAATGCCTCAACAAGCAAACAAAATTTGTTAGCATAGAAATTTTGACTTCCATCGTTTTATATTTTTTTTAGATTTTTCTCTTTTACTTTTTTTTTTTGTTTTTCGTGGTTTTTCTAATTTTCTTCTTTTCCTTAATTTTAATTCTTTTTTTGGATTTTTCACTATTTCTTTTTTTTAATTATTGCTGAAGTAGTTAAGAAGCTAAGGTTAAGCGTTAAAGTTAATATTAATTAAGTATTATTCAAATTAGTGATGAACAAGCTATTCAGTTTGTTTATAAAAATCTACGGGGTAAGAAATGTCGTTGAAATCGGTACATTATATGGTTATTCATAGATATAAACACGGTCGAGAATAACCCCGAGCATTCAAGGATAGCAAAGCAAAAATTTAGTGCTTTTAATCGGAACAGTAAAGTTACTTTAATGAAAGGCGGCGTATCGGAAAAATTGGACGAGTTATCAAAACAAGCACCATTTGACATGATCTTTATCGATATCAACACGAGTGGATCCTAAACACTTCGATCGAACAGAGCCATATATTAAATAAGATGTTGCTGATATCTATTGTTTAACACAGTATTTTTGGATTTACCTCTGAAAAAAGAAAAATCATAATATGCCATGAGAGAATGTAATTATAGGCTGCCGGACGAAAAAAAAAAAAAAAAATTGCTCTCTGTTGATTCCAACTGATGAAGGAATGATTCTTGCTTTAAAGCTGGCGTAAGTTAGAAGTCAAGATCGCCATAATGTTTAGGAGGAGCTAAACCAAGAATACTCTCTAAAAACACATGTCACGAAAACAAAATCTCCACTTAACAATAGGGAAATCAAGATCGGCAACTTTTTTGATTATTCATTTTTCAAAAATTTTGATTATTCATTTTCGTACTTTCGACACTACCTAATGATAAATTACATTTTTGGTAATATTATAAAAACTTTTCTCGATTACATTGGCTATAGTAATTCAAAAACTTCAAGTTATCGTTCCTGGAACATTGCATAGGCAGTAGAAATATGTCACCACAATACTGAATAATTGATGCATCGAATTTTCGACGAATTAATATCATATTTGATTTGTTATCTTCTATTTTTGCACAATATTTTATTTCAAAATTTGCAATAATGGTTAATTTCTAGTGTTTGTTTTACAGACCTTATTTGTTATATGAAAAAAAATAACATTTATTAATAAATTCTGTTGCACTCATTTTTGTTCTTAAAGTTTCCATTTTATTATAAATGTTTAATTTTCATTTACTTTTGAATAAAGAAGAGAAGCAATGTTTGTTTTCATAACAAATGTAAATACAATAATTTGATTAAGCTGCAATCACATCACAAACTAAATTAAATTTAATTTATGAGTGATTAAATTAAAAAAAGACTTTGCTGTTCGATCATCAATTCTCAGCAAACAAAAGAAAAGATCAGTTCCATACAACTTTTTTAGAAAATCGATTAGTTATCGTTATTCATGAAGCCAACCGCAATTTTCTTGCAGGACTACAATCATGGATGATGCTTGATGTTGTCATGGTGAACGTAGAACGTTTTCTTCTGTTCCAACTATCGCTACTTTTCACAGACAAGTCGTTGTTAATTATCAGGAAAATATACGGAAATAACCATAAATGGTACTAGAATCCGTAAGAATGTTCTGTCTGTGACTATCAAGCTAATTGAAGTGATTTTTATTTATTTTCTCATTTTTTTTCTTTTAATTTGCAAAACTTAGATTAGACTTGCCATTGAACATTACTGCTGAAAAACTTACATATCGGTGTGTGTTGGAAGGAGTTACGAATCGTAGAAATGTTTTGAAATCGTCAAGAGTTTAGGTAAATTCATGCTAGGAAGGAAGAGGAATATATCATTGATAGAATAAATCTTTTGATCATTGCGATCCGGTGAAAGTCCCTTACCCGTAATGTGATTATACCGTAAAAATAATCAGTTATCTGAGAACTGTATGGAATGTATTCTATTCGCAGGATTCAATTGAGATTATGAGCTCAAAAATCAAAACGCCATTACTTACTGTTTGGCAAGACCGTGACATACGATTCGATATGAATCCAAGGTATGTTTTTGCTTAACCAATGATTATTTGATTGACTTAGTCTTAGTTCTTCCTCATTAAGCAAGAAGAATTATTTGATAATAATGATAACCATCTGTCACACGAACATGTAGCAAGTAATAGATTAATTTTAGTCATCTAATCTTTGTTATAATACCTAAAAATACTTCAGATTGTTACGTATGATTCCTGGTGAGCATTTGGTGGATTGTATTGATGGCGTCGAAGATACCAAGGGAAATTGTGGTGATAAGGGAGTTCTTCGGATTACAAATTTAAGACTTATATGGCATGCAACCGCCATACCACGCATCAATTTATGCATCGGGTATCTTGATGATTTTCAAATTCAAAAATATCCATTATTAATCACAAATTTCTTTTTTTTAAGTTTCACAAGTTTCCAAGTTTCGTTTTCTTAAGCAAATCGGCTCACTTGCTTTCTGAGAATTTTCTCAGCAAACCTTTAATAAAATCGGAAAATAAAACTTCGAAATATCCAGTTTTCTATTCCAGCATGGATTGTCAAGCTTCATGGTTTGGCGCAGATTCAGCAGTATTCCTGCTGATTTAACTTTTTAGGTACAATACGATAGATGGGGTAACCACAAGAATTGCCAAGACAAAACTTCGTGGACAGGCTGAGTCGCTTTATTTGTTGGCACATCATACAAACGCTCGATTTGAATTCATCTTCACATGCATCAATCCATCTCAGGTAATCATGAATGAATTTTTCGAAAAATCGAATTTATTAAGTATGAAAATAACAATTCTTCATAATGTCTGATCGACTGAATCTTCTTTCTTTTTGTTTCTTCCAAAAATCATGAACAAACACAATTCATTTCTTAGACAAAGCTTTTTACAACAGTGATAGCTGTTCATCGAGCATATGAAACGTCAAAGCTTTATCGAGAATTGAAAATGCGTGGTGCTCTCGTAAACGATGAACAGCATCTCCGAATTTTACCAGAAGAGCAACAATGTGATCGTTTCGAAGGTGTTTGGAACTTGGGCAATGATCAGGTATTCATTGCGAATTAATAGCTAAGCTAAGCATGTATCCATTCGATGTTTTACTGTGTAATGAGATTATTGCAAGTTTGGATCATACTTTTTTAATTTAGCATTGATATAATTTTCTTCAATTATCACATGCCCTAAAAGGAAATGAACAGAAACATATGACTCATTGTTGGGAATACTAATCGACATTTTACAGTACATATATGAATTAAAAACCGAAAACTGTCAGAAATAAACTTTAAACATAATTAATTGACGTTTATTTTTGTCCCTGATGATTTATCTACAAATGTTCAAAAATGAATATTTCAGGGAACGCTTGGTGTTATGATACTGACTAACATTCGCATTGTATGGTTTGCAACAATGAACATAAAGTACAATGTAAGTATACCATATTTGCAAGTACAGGATTGCCGCATACGTCATTCACGCTTCGGTCTTGTTTTAGTCATCGGAACTTCTGTTGTTGTAAGTTGAAAGAAATTTTTGTTTTCAAAGTAGTTTGTTAATTTGCTTTCAATTTGTTCTAGCTCGAAGTTCCAGTCACGCCTGACTTTTAGCTCACCTTAATTTTTATGCATTGTTGTTATTTTAAACTTGTGAAATTTCTCCTAATGTTCTGTACAGGAATATCTTTACTTTCCAAATGAGCCAAATGAGTTAGATATTGTTTCCCAAAGAAGCTATGTATAAATTGTTTTCGATGTCGAAGATGAGAATTATCGTTACTTTTACTGTCAAATCAGATCCTGAACTTATGTTTCTTTGCAGAATAGAGAATACGTCCTCGGTTTTCGCATCGACCCAGAAGAAAGATTAAAAAATGCTTACAGAACGATATGTGCGCTCCAGAAAGCATACGTAACGAGACCTATTTTTGGTGTACAATACGTTCGAGAAAGACCTGTATGATTGTTTTGTCTTCCCGACTGTTTGTTTCCAAAATTCTGTTTAAACATGCATCAAACTTCACATTCATATATTCGAGTGTAAAGAACTTAACAAAACAAAATAATCTTTCAGATCTGTAGAAAATTTGCAGGGCACCCCTCAAGCAATAGGAGATATAGTGAAGCTGGTGGAAGAAGACGTAGAGCTTGATGATCGACCGCTACGATCCGATGCATATGCTGTACGATTTTGATCTTTTTCAATTCATTTTTCTTCTAAAATGCAATAAAATATATTTCTGATATGATCGTATAAATGAATATAAAGTCATATTTGTAGGCTTACTTCTCGGATGGTGTTGTTAGTGAACAAGTTCGACCACCTGTTTATTCAGAAGAACTTGGAGTAGCCATCGAGCAATTAAAGCCTGGATTTACCCTCGATGACCTTTGGAAGATTCATGTGGATTAAACGATTTTTCTCTATTACCAGTGCAGTCCAATTTAATCTAAGAATAATAAATGATTTTGGAGCAATAAAAAATCGTGCTAATTTTGAATGTTATACACACATATTTTGTACTAAAGAATGCATGATAATTTAAATTCAAGTAGTTGTGATAATGTATCAGTTTGTAGTTAAATAATGTAAAAAAGGAAACAGTTGAAATGCTCCGTTGATTCCAAAACATAATAAATACCATTAATAATTATACTTATTTTTCTCAGCAATCATTTATTATATATATCCAAAACAAACAATTAGCACAAATCCTGCTTTATACATATATTTATTTTCCTGATTAAATGTTTAATTTCCTGATTAAATGTAAAAAGATGTTTAACTTAACAAGTACAATGAAGAAATTTATAATATTATAGGCTGAACTTTAAATAATCTTTTAAATAAAGATATATCGGAATAATAATGTAGTATCTTGGATACTTGTGTAAGAATATTTGTCAATAGAATTTCACGTTTCTGCCATCAAGGTGCAATCATTATCTGTCCGCACTATTCGAAATATTGAATCATTTTGCTACATTTCAACAACCTGAAAACAAAAAATAGCTTAATCATGTGGATTATTATTATCTTTGCTGTAATAGCAAAATAAATCTCAAATTTCGACTTTTTTCTGACTCAAAAATGGCGAAATACTTTAACAAATATTTCATAACTTATCAACAGTAGAAAATAATTGCCTGGTCAGTCACAAGGACCAAATTATCACACGGTGCGAACGAAGATCATTCTTTCCATTTTCTCACTCAACTCATTCAAAGTTCCATCGCACAATTTCATCATGGTTGCTTATATACTGTTTCCATCTACTGCTAAGTTTTTGATAAAATATATTGAATGGAAATAAATTAGAAACTAATTCTATTCCTCAGAAGAAGGAAAATGAGCTTTTTCAAATGATGCAAAAAAATGAATCAATTATGGAGCAGAATCCAACGAATTATGAAGCAAAATGCATCAATTATGGAGCAAAACTTTAAAAAGTAATTATTTAAAAGCAATTCTTGCATAACGCATGGAACAAACATAATGCTTAGAGTTTATCACCAACCAAACAGGTCATCAGATTTGCTTAGTCAAAGGGTATATCTTCTGTAATATAATGTCATGAACAGTTTTCATTGTATTTGCTATATTTTGGTAGTTCGATGAATTACTTCAATAATTTTAAAAAGATTGTGCATCAGCATGTTATTACAATAATTTACATTAATAGTTTACACTAATATTTTGAAAAGGAGTATCAGTGATTTGAAACAAATGATGATTGGAAGCAACTGAAAAATTGACAGACTGGTGTCCTCAAAATGATTCGGAAGTTCAATGTATAAATTCCTCGCTTTGTTTAGCTTTTGCTATAGATTATGATCGTAAAACAACAGATAGAAATGAAAAAAGATCTGTAATATGTTGTTTTTGCCTAATAAGGAAAAATTCCGTCCTTGGCTAAATACAAAAATGTATGAATCCTAAATTCTATTCTGTGAGCAATGTCTTGTTAACTTATTGTCACTTATGCAATGTATGATAACAATATAATGAGTGCAAAAAAGAATGCAATAACATTAATTCGTGAACGATTTCTACCGATAAATAGTAATGGATGCATAGCGGAAAATAACATAGATGGAAATTATTAAAAAACAACTAACCAATCCAATAATATCTGCTGCATTGACGAAACATTTTTGTGCATTTCAGTAAATTGTAGGATCATAGAACCCAAGTCCTTTCGTATAATAATTTTAACTTTCCTATCTTCTAAAAATTGAAATATTTTCGATTTTTTGAATCTTCCAGAAAAGTCAGTTTACTCAAAACGTTGCTTAACTTAATCAAAAATGTAAATTTGCACCAATCGAAGCTACATATGAATTCATTTATATCTCAAAGTGTATAATAATTCTTTTAAAAAGGTAGTTATTGTAAGCTTGCCAATTCAACCAAATATTCTGTAAATAATCTAATGGCTTATTTATTAACATTGCTGTATAACACAATGTTGCTTTTGATTGTAATGCTGTTTTTCAAATTTACTGAAATGCTTGCAGTTAGGAGAAATAAAAAAATTATGAAAAAAATGATCAAAGCAATCCTAAGTTAATAGATATGGAAAAAATTAAAGTAGTTGATAAAAATATCAAATCTTGGAAAACGTTTCAATAAAGTTTGTCAAACCCAGGTTTATTGAACGTTATCCAAGATTTGATATTTTAATAATCTTGGATAACAAGATAACTCTAGATTAGATTTTAGGTAAGTTACTAAAAATCTTGATTTTTCAATCAAGTTTAATCAAATTTTACTAAATTGGTGCACAAATTAGTAAGAGCTGATTTCGGACTTTTTCATGGTTTCTTCAGCATTAAATTTTACAATATTGAATAGCACGAAGTGCTTATAAAAAGAATTTTCAGGGCTTAGAGTATACAATATTAATTTATTCTGATTTTTTTACGCAAGCAATCTAAAAAAAAAAAAAAATATAGATATTAAATCACAATCGTTTTTAGTTATTTGCTTATATTTTTAAAAAACTTGAGAAAAAAAACGAAACGTATGCTCAAGAATGGTAATATCGATTGATTTTGAATAAAGTTTTACTGCATAAATGCATGGAAGGCATATTCACATAATAATAAAAAAAATAATAATAATAGAAATAATAATAAAAAATGACAGTAGAAGTAAAAACAAAAATAATAATAATAGTAATAATAAACAATAATAAATAATAATAATGATAATAATAGTCTAATATCAGCTAGCAATTTTGGCAAGAACAAGTGAAAAAAAAGAAAAAAAAAAAGACAAAATGATCCAAAATAGTATTAGGATTTTTTTCGAGAAAATTGTTTAATACATAATTTTCGCAAAGGTTTTATCCATGTTTTGAAAAATCCAATCAAAAAATAATTGGCAAAATATCACAAATATAATTTAAGTCAACGCAATATAATAATTTACATAGCTGCCACAGCTACATTAATAAAGAAACTATTTTCTTTATTAATGTAGCCATGGCAGAGACGTCTTCTTCTGCCGGCATAGTCAAAAATTTCATTGTTTTTATGCTTCATTACCGTCGGATAAATTAAAAAGTAATTCATCAATTTATATTACAAAGAATAGCTGTATGAGTAAATTGAAGATTATTTCTAAAAAAAGCGAATATTTTTTTATTAAAAAATTTCCATAATCTTGGTTATGACAATACAATGATGATAATTGAATTTCTCTCGATGGCACATGGCGATTTAAATGAGAATTTTACTTTTTCTGTTCCCTTTTTGTAGGATCTACATTAGAGCATCGATTTTATATTAGTGAAATGTGATTTCTATGTATGACTTAGCTGGAAATTTCTCAATAGCATAACGATTTCGTTCGGTTACAATAGATTTATTGTCATGTCAGAATTACCTGGAACCAATTATCCTATACACTGAACCGGATATTTCTTAATCTACGGGGATGTGAAATCTTCCATTTTCGAAGAGCAAATTAAACCAGTTTCGGCCAACTCAGATGCAAAGAACCGTAAGGAAGTTGGCTGAATATTTTTGGAAAGAAAATAGAAGTAATGAAACGCTATAAATTACAAAAAAATTTGAACTTCCGAATCTGAATTGGTTTCACCTTCGTTGGTTTCACCGATTTTTTTATGAAATGGAATGCGGTTATGTGATGACTTTCGAGGAAAAGTAATTCAAACTGCAAAAGAAAACGATTAGAAAAATGGAATGCAAAACCAATAGGAAAACAGCAGTAAATTGGAAAAACTTGCAACTGGCAAATTAAGCTATTGTAATTAAAATGATGATTTAACTGAATTTCAGCTCGACTTATTGTTATAATCAATTTCGATTAAATAAATTCGAACTGTAGGAGCAAATAATGAGGATGAGGAATTTAAGTCAAACCTTCCATTTTAAAAGTTTCTCTCTTATCTTTTCTTTGTCAGTTGTTTCTATGAGAAATGTTGATGTTTCAACGAAATACTACAAACAGCCAACTGTCCTGAAATTATTATTATTTGAAACTGAACGTTGATATCTGTCAGTTATTTTCCATTTGTTTGGTTCGAACATGTTAACTTTTATAATATTTCCATCAAAATCTAAATTGTTTCCGATAATGTTTTCGTCAGTACAAGTTATCAAGAAATTTAAATAACATTTTCAAATTTCTTGATAATTTGACATAATTCAAAAACTGACATAATTCAAATTTCTTGATAGCTTAATAAACTAACATTCATCATCTGTGCATAACAGATAAATACAGAACAGTTTCTGCAAACGAAGCGATATTGAATTTATATCCGATACCGCATCAGAAGATTGGAATATAGCATTTCTCGAAAACCACAAAACAAAACACAATTATTAATTATTGATTTTTTATTTGTATATAAAAAAAGCAAACACTTCTATGAGTTGCGATATTTTTTTTCTAAATATCAATAAATCAATAAATAATTATTTTTAACAAAATAAATAAATAATAGAAAATTATTTGCTTTTTTTTATTTAATTATTTTCAGTAATTAATTTCAAATTTGTCCCGATAGTATTTAAGACTCTGTATAGCATTTCTTGCATTTCCTTGAAAACCAATAATCAATTTCGCTTTACGTTAAAAATTGCAATTCTATTTAATTATATTTATCAATTTGTTCGCTAACAAAAGAAAAGAATAAACATGCTCACCGCCAAAATGCTCCACTTCACAAATAAACAAAGTGAGGCCAACCAATCAAGAAGCGACACAATGGAGATCAGGTAAAGGGGGAGTCCCGAAAAGACTTAGAAGGACAGGATTTGGAGCCTAAGTTCAAATTCGGATTCCTTATAGCGACACGACAATAGCAACAGTTAGAAGTTTAAAGCATCACAGCCGTGACAACGATCCGACAATTCAATTGAGCAATATTCATACGAGCGATGAAAAAAGAGAATAATCTAGAATCAGTTTGAACGGATGTTCTCTGATAATTGTTTGTTACGAAAAATTGCTATTCCATGCCACACAAGACATCGCAGAGTTTTCCGATACCTATTGCTGAACTAGCCAAGTCACAATAGCAAGAAGTAGCATTCATCAATCCAACTAGATTACAATCCAAATTACAATTCGATCAGATTTTATTTCTCCGGCATTTTCCCCTTAACCAAACTGAGCACAGCAATGTGTGTACATAAAAAGTATATAAAAACATGCGCGTATTCGAATGCAACGTTGTGTCAAAATTTCAAAGCAATAAGTAAGGATTTTTGGAGATTTTAGATTTTGAACAAACAAACATCTACATTTATATTTATATAGACTAGCTTACCGTTGCAACGCGTAGCTGGATCCAGCTAGTTTATAATAATTTCAAATTACCATTTTGAAAGAATTATTATCATGAAATATTTTCTAATTTAGAAATTCACCATTGTTGAAATTATTATTTTGATTATTTCGTTTACTTCATTGCTTATCTCGTTCTTGCCATTTTTTTTTAACTGCACATTTTTTAATTGAAATTTAATATCCTTACTTTTCTTTTACTATCATTTAATGTGTTATTGTGTATATTGTAATAGCTTTAAATACAACTTTAATTGATTTTTCTGAACTCCAACCCTTTTTTGAATTCGTTACAACTGCATTCTTCGTCGTCTAGGATTTGTTATCGCTTTCCGAATATGCAAAAATTTTTCCGGACACGATTAGTTACAAGGGAGAAAAGCTAAGTTTATTTAACTGCAAGAAATTATGGGGCGATGTTCATATATTGTTTCATGCTACAGTAATGCCACGATAAAAATAATTATATATGACACTTAATATGACATTATATCTATGGCAAGAAAAAAAAAAAAATTACTTCATATCTTTACTTCCAGGAAATCTCGCATGATTTACAAGAAGGAACATTAATTAATACTTATTGTTTATTTTCATCACCCAACAAAAGATCGTTCGCACTTGTTTGTTTTGGAGAATTGTCACCAAAATTACCAATTTTACCTTCACCAGGTTGTACTTTTGCAATTTCTTTCAGTACTGGTACTGGACATCTGAAATTCTTTTTTTTTTCTTTGAATGATATTTGCTAAAAAAAAAAAAAAAGATGTTAATTTTAAAAATTTGGGATTAAAAATAAACAACGTAAGCTATAAATCTAATAACTTTTACTTTTACTTCATACTTTTTTTCCGATTAAAAAAGCAATAATGATTCAATTTCATGCTTCTATAATTTTTATTTTTCATTTCATGTAAATGCATTCGTTATTTAAATTTTTTCAAAAATCAAGAGAAACCACGAAATTAATTAAGAAAAATGAAAGAAATAAGAGACTGGAGAAAAAGAGAAAAGAAAATATTGATGAAAAGTGCAAAATTCTTTACAAACTAGTGAAAAAAAAAAAGATTTCTTATAATCTTATAATATTTTTCTTGAATAAAAAACATTAAAAAGTTGTAAGAAACATACGAATCAGGCGTAATTTTGTCCTGTTTTTCGTGAGGATAGTTGTTCGGGTGACGTATCACTTCATTCTTACCAGAAATCGCGGGATAAAGACGTATCGGTGGTTCATTTGGTGTACTATCTTCACTCATAAATGCTGCTAAACGTTTACTCTTGAACGAACCGACCAAAGTTGGCGTTAGCAAACTTAACGCAAGCATTACGGCACCGCTAGCAAACATGCATAAACCTGAAAATTTAATCAATAATTAATAATTATTTTCATGAAATTACACTTTTTCAATCCTGTTTATTTAAGATTAAGTTTAAATTTAAGTTGAAAAAGGAAAAAACAAACTTTTCTGCAATGAATTGTCAATATTTCCATATTAAAGTTAAAATATTAGATTAGAATTTCATATAAAGGTAAGGGGCCTAAATCAAATTAATTCAAATATCATAGTTTTACTAAGAAAGTTATTTCAAGAAAAGCATGAAAGTGACGAATCTTCGTTAACTTTCCCAACTTATGTGATTTCTTATGAAAATAATAAAGAATTAGTTCTAATATTTTCTTTAAATATTTAAAACGAGCATAGGTTAAATTATTGTCTCTTTAAAATATTTCATAAATTTGTTTAAAATAGAAAGTTTGCCAAAATTTTTATGTGTCGAAAACAATTCATATGTTAATTCAATTCATCAAATCATGACGTTAAAATTTCACATTTTCAATCTTATGCTATTTACTCATTTTAGTTTCTTGAATCGCTAAAATATAGTTCTTTTAACTAATTGAACTGAATTTTTGAATATTAAAATTTAAAATAGCAACAATGGACATCGAAATTTGTATGCATAAAGATAAAGGTATATTCATTTACTAATATTTTGAAAATTTTTGAAAATTATTCGTAATAAATTTGGTAAAACAAGGGAAGAAGAAAAAAAAAAAGAATTAAATATCCACCAAACATTTTCCAGCGACGCATCGGATCTTTCAATATTTCAGTAAGTTTTTCCGGTGGAACATAGAAACTTCCATCTTCATCCTGGAATTTTAAAAGTAGTAATTACTTAATGTTTAGCTAAATTAGCAGTTTTAGAAAAGCGAGAGATGATGAAAGGTTTGAAATAATTACATTATTTAGAGAGCTCAAAGTTATTTAGATTACTAATTCTATTTTCGATAATTGATCTTTTTTTTTTTACAAAGATTAAAACGATCCAAATGATCTTTCCTGATCATGATATATGATTACCAATCGACGTTAACATTGTAAGGTGATACTATCATTCTCAGATAATACTATGACTATCAATTACATCGTCATTATCGAATAAAATTGTCATTATTGAATGATATTCTTTTATTGACCAAATCGTATGAATTAGATGAAAGAATTCTCAGTCCATTTGTAAACTCCTTTTTCGACTATTGATTGCTTTAACTTTCTTATTATGGCGATAAAACTTAATTTTTTTTATAATTTAAAATTTTTTCTGCTATTTACAATTTGAAATACATGTAAAAAATAAATTTATTTTGATATAATTTTGGAAAGAAAAAAGGAATTTATTACTTGATAGATAGCAATTCGAGCAATAGATTCTTCAACTCCTTCATGGGGCCAAGTATATCCAATAACAATAGCAACCGCTCCGCCAATTAAGAGGATTAAGCCAAAAACGGTCAATACACGGCAAAGCCAAAGTCCTGTTCGTTGTGCTGGTGGTGGTGGTAAGAGGTACCTTAAGAAAAGCTCGGAATTTTTTGAAAAATTTTTTTACATTTAACTTTTCTTTCGTGAAAACTTTTAACATGCCATTTTCAAGAATTCCATATTTAAAAGCATGAATTAACATCAAAAAATATTGCTCAAGTTTTGTGATTGTTTTATATAATCTCGGTAAACTTTTGTGAAACATTTTTTTGTTGCAGATGCTTTGGTTAGAAATTTTGAAAATCTAATCAATAAATCATTTGTAAAATATTGCATTTCTTCAAAATGCTAATTTTTTTTTTTTCTATAGAAATGTGTTTTCTATATCTTTTAATTTGTCACTATTGAAACTTTTTAATGTTCAAGCTAATATAGCAATAACTGAATGTATATACCAGGCTCCAGCAGATTCGATATCTTCAACTGCTGGTGATTGATAAAATTGATGAAGATATGAGCGTATTCCAAAACCTGTCGCTGGTGTTGTTACGCCATCAAGTAAAGCTGTTGGTTTCGAAGTGCCTACAATTCAAATATATTTCATTTTGACTGAAACAATTTTATTTATTTTAAATTATTTCAGCTTTTAAAAAGAAATTTTTTAAAAAATTTTATGATAATTTAATCATTATTGTTGTTTCCATGATATTTTCTTATTATTTCTATGATTGCTTTTTTTTTGTTTTTTCAAATATTTTTATGAAGCAATTTTTGAAAAAAAAAAAGGAAAAAAACTAGTTATTAACAACTTATAAAGTTACCATTATCAGTTGTTTCTTCTTTTCTGGGGGTCGACCCACGACCAAATATGGTCATTATAGATTACTTGTATTATTTCAGCCAACGCTTATTATAGGCCTATAAATCGGATAACGATTAAGTAACTATTTGTTACGCTTATAAAATACAAAAAAAAAAAAAGCGAAAATTGACATCCATGAGAAATATCGTTAATTTTGATATGAACTAATGACATATAACTATATTAGTTTTGCCAACTGAAATTGAAACGAAAGATATTCAGCCACTAAATGAAAATTAGAACACTAAATGTACAAAATTTAAGAATGGTAAAACATGAAATTCAAAATTATAAAAACAGGAAAGGATTGCATATGTGTAAACAATTATGTAAGAAATAAAAAATAAAAAATAAAAAAAAAAGCAAGAAATTAAACAGAAAACAATGGAAGCATTTTTACTTAAAATTACAGTAATTTAGCTACAAACTGCCATATATTATAATCAAGATTACGGTGCCACCACAACAATAAGATTAACTGCAACAGGACAGTGTGAAAAAGCAATGACAAATTATACTATTTTTTGAACAATTTTAAAAGCTGAAAAAAATACATTTGAAGATTAGCAAGCAAAAATCAAGATGGTTATAATAAAAGAAACCGAAGCCTAATGATTGGTAAATAAATGATAAAGCCTTAATTCATTGATATAATATTTTACTATATCTTTTATTTAATTTCGTTTCAAATATCTATTTCTCTAAGCCTCTATTCCTATTCAACTTTATAAATAACATCTTTATTTTCAATCGCATAGAAAGAAGAGAGTTCAGTGAGAAAAAATTTTAAATGAAATTGTGATAGAATTGAAGTAAATAACAAAATAGGTATCCATGAATAGCTTAAGATGAGAAAATGCAATGAAAATAATGACCAAGTGTTTGTGCTTGAAATAGGAAAAGCCTGTGTTTAGAGAGTTAGGCATTTTATGTACCATTTATCATTTAACTGACTTATGCACACCACACAGTTATCGATTCATTCCCATGTGTAAGGTCTTTGGCCAAGAAGAGAGCTAGGCCCAGTAATCTCACACATACAACAACATATCTAGGCATTACTGAAATGTATAGATTTCAGGCAACGCATCAATTGAATAAACTTATTACATAAGTATATCTATCAATGCTTATTTTTTTGTAAAAAATTATTTAATCAGAAGAAGAAAAAATAACGCGAAAAGAAACTTTCATATGAGATGCAACTTTAGAATACTTTAAAGTGTTTCTATTTTTCTGGAAATATTTCGATAAACTTCGACTTTTTCATGAAAGAGAGACTTATATTTTAACTCACTGCTCGGTAAATATTTTGAAAATTTCCCATTTTCTCGTGCATATTTTTGCTACTCTTTATGAATAAATGAATTTGCTTACATTTATCCAACGATTAGAAATGAAAGTTAAGGATTTCGAATATAAAGTGATAAAATTTTTAAAAGAAATTAGAGTATGTACGGCATATATGAATTATTTATGAATAAATTATTTTAAGTTAAGGAATAATGGAAATAAATATGTAATTACATTTTTGTCTAATTTTTCGCAAGTAAATTTTCTTTCTTTTTTCTTCTGATTATGATATTTTTTTTCGACGAAAAGAAAAATTATTGTACGGTTCATCAATTTGGTTTCCACTTAATTTTTATGCTTTTGAATTGAAAAAATAATTGATGAAATTATGAAGTTATTCATAGTATATGCAAATTTTATTATTTTTATTGTTCTCAATTGTTAATATTTAACGGATCGAATTTATAACGCATTGAGCAAGCTTTGGTATTATTTCTTAGTTTTGAACATTTTTATAAATAATTGTCGAAAAAAAGTTCTGTGAAAATCTTTAAATGCTGATCAAAATCACAATAAACCGATGAATTTTTGTTTCTTTGACAATTCATACATAGTTCAAACAGTATCCGAACAAAAGGATACGATAATTTGATTAATTTTTGGGAAAATAAGTCTTTTCATAAAACAACAGGAAGCAAGCTGGATTCTTTGCTAGAGATGAATTATTTCAGCATAAAAACTTAGGAAGCTTTTGCCATCGTAACTATCGTTACAATATTTATGAATTGGACTTGTCTGGAGAAGTGACCATGCTCATAGCGCGAACAAATTGCCTTTTGAAATTGTTTGAAATCAGTTCCAACTCTTGAAATGTGAATAATAATATCCTTCTTCTAATTGTCTTGTTGAAAATCTGAAAAAAAGTTTAAAGTTAGTTCTATCATAATGATGACACTATAAATATTTATTTCAACTGAAATTTAAGTTAACTGTGGGATTTTCTTTTCTCCGTCGCTAATGAAGATAATGAAGGGATATATGCATAAATATTTATGTGAAGAACACAGCTAAGTCCTGTAAAAATATATGCATATATAATTACAAACAGAACAAATCGTCAATAGATAAGTATATATGTGTTTATGGTCAAAAACATAAGCAATAAAGAAACACTAATACAGTCTAAATATAATTGTAATATATAATATAACTACAAAGTACAACTATTTTTCAAATGAAATCTCTTTGCGTTACAAAAAAAAACATCTTTTGTGACAATAATTGAATTGTCATATCAATAAATAAGTGTTATAATTAAAATAATATAAAAAATACTACTATAAGGAGATATTATGGTAATATATGAAATTTTACTGCAAAAATGTTTCTGTAATAACAAGCAAATATTGCACAGTATATAAAATATCACCATAATAAGCAGATGCTACAGTAATGCAAATAACGTTATCATAATAGGCAAATATTACGGTGGTATATAAAACATCATTGCAATAGGCAAATAATTCATAATATATATGATATTATTGCAGTTCGTAAATGTTACGATGCAAAATGTTATTGTAGCGCGTAAATATTACTGTAATATGTGAAGCAATACTGTAGTAAGCAAATATTACGACAATATGAAAATTAAAAGAATCAAATAAAAATACATAGATTATTGGATTGGAAATAAGGGCAAATTTTCAAAAAAACATGCTAAGACATATTTTAAATACGTTGGTAAGACTCAACTGATGATGTCAGAGAGTCGATTGGAAGCAGATAATATAATTACCAATTTAATGATTTACGAGAGCATGGGACAAACAGCTGAATGAATATGTATATGCATATTCTTGTCAAAATACATTCGTTTTTCGAATTTATTCGATCTTTAAAGGCTAAGATTTCGTAATGATTCTGTAATTTTCATTCAGCATATTTTCGAGATATTTCCCTCACTTAAATTACCTATCATTCTATTACATTCCATGGTATAAAGCTTTAATTGCTCATTTTTATTGAACAATTCTAATGTAATATTTTTCAATCAAAAGCAAAATTTAGGTAACACAGGATATTGCAAATTAATGAATAATACAAAAATGAAAAATATATAAAGAAAAAAATTGAAATGCAAAAAAATTTAATTCATTTCAAACTAGAAATTAAAATTTAAATTCAGATTTAAGCGGATTTCAGAGATGAATTTGAAAAATCGTCATTGAAAAAAGGGTAAATAAAAAAACGCGAGAAAAAAAGAGAAGGATTGAAAAAGTGAAAACGCTATTTTACCATTTTTTCCCGTTCTAAACAATAGTCTTAAAGAAAATAAGAAATAAAAAAAGAGATTGAAATTTTCAAAAAACTGTCATGTCAAGAAAAAAGATTTAATTCATTTCAAACTAGAAATTGAAATTTAAATTCAGATTTAAGCGCAAAAAAAGTTAACAATGAAATATAAAAATATTTTGGCGGAGAAAAAAAGATGAAGAGATAGAAAAGGAATGATATTGACATGAAACGAAGTTGTTATTTGAAATTTATTAAAACATTTATTCTTCTTACTTCATCATTCGTGTAAGTTTTATTTTGCGCAATACTATCTCAGTAAAAAGCAAGATTGTAAATTTAAAAAGAAATTTTTTTTTTGTTTTAGAAAATTCCAAACAATAGTTGCAAACAGATTTTTAGATTTGAATTTCTGTACAAACAAATGTTTTGTCAATCAAAAGCAGCAATTAATTTGAAAGATAAAAATATAAAATTTCACTTAAAATTGATTAATTCATAACCGAATTTCGGAAACTCAAAAAACTTATCAAAAATGATATTTAAAAAATTTTCCAGACTTTTGAAATCCTTTTATTACATTTTGAATCAAAATGAATGTTAACGAATGTAAGCAGAAATATTCAAACCAATAATTGATTTCAAATTAATATTTGGGAAGATTTAATTGTCTTGGAAAATTTTTTTTGAATTTTTTCATAAGATTCGAAAAGACTTAAGTATAAGATGAATGAATTTAGGAATAATAAAACAAAAGTGAGTGATGCAATTTTTTTCAAGTCCATCATGGAGCTTAATATAATGAAGGACAGAATTTCGCACTGAATATTATTCTTCGACTATAAAGATAAAGCAAGGAAGAGAGAAAGAAAAAAGAAAAAAGAGAACTGAAAACTGCTCAATGATTTCTATTTTTATGTCATCATAGCAATAAATTAAAATGAGACAAATTAAGACCCTAACAGCCTAGGCTTTCCCCTAATTTAAAATTGGATATACAGAGCTTACTGAATCTCATAAAAAATGAGTTTTCATTCTTTCAGAAAATACATTAGAAGCTATTGTTTTTTGGTACATTTGATTTTCTATTAAAGCAAAATAATTTCCGGTATATTTTTCGGTCATTAATTATTAGCAATAATATTTGATACATTGCATTCAGAATAATATTTAAATGAAACTGAATTAAGTTATCAAAATTTTCCAACTGAATCGAGTTCTGAAAAAGAACAGTCATAAATAAAGAAATAATTCGTAAATTACAATACACCATTATCAGTGACCATATTCTTGAAAATATTTAAATTAAATACCATCTGATCCGTTGCCTATAAAATCAGTGGTACAACGGATTTCATTGTGAGATGTCCTGAAAGTGGTGTCACAATGATACCTGGTTGTGTAACTTGAGGCTTGCATTGCAATGATTCCAGGGTTCATATCCTTTACGGATGGTTCTCATGCCGTGTAATTTCTCGAAATCGTGGGGTTAGGTCGATAGAATGTTCAGGATAGATATATAATTTATCTGAATATAGGATAAGTAAGATATTATCTTCCCATATCGTAACCTGTTTGAGTAACATTTAGATCCGAATTTCATCTTCCCATACCATAAATTTATTTGAATACATTCAAGTCAAGATCTTACTCTCCCATATTATGAATCGTTCGAATATATTTAGATCAAGATCTTATCTTCCCATATAATAATCTATTTGAATATAATCAGATCAGGACCTTGCAAATTCAACCAGATTGTCCGAAATAAATTTAGGACAATATTTAAAACAACAAACTGTGTGGTACTTGTCTTAAATAATTAATTAATAAACTGTTTATTATTTATTTTCACTAATACTATTGTTATAAATATCACAGAATTGATTTTGCAGATCTATAGAATTATTTCGTGCAAATAAAATGAGAAGTCATGAATTAGCTTTGAAAATATTTTAAAAATTCTGCAATTTTTATTAATTATGAATATTTCAGTATAAAACCAATGTGGTATGAGCAGATTTATTCGAGTGTGATAACAGTTGCCTGTGTAGCAATAACAGTGTTTACTATGCTACCGGTCAATTTGATCGAAACAGGTCATAAACATCGTCGATATATGCATAGTTACATGTATGCACTTTCATCCTTCTTTTTTCGCGAAATATTTCGTATAGTATAATTTTATTTATATATTCAATCTTTCTTAAATCAAGATTACTTGTTTTTTTTTTCGTACTGATATCTTTGTAGCCTAGCACATATGAGAGTAAGGCAAATCATTTTTATCGGTTTTTTTAATGATGTACATTCATTCGTAATAATTTATTGACATAAAATGTGAATGAATTAAGAATAATAGTGTGAGCTTCTTATTTTTATGTTGAAGCGGCATATTTTGAAATTTGACTATGTTATGTGAGGTGATTGATCTCGTTTTGCTATTAATGATCAGGAAAATAAGTTATCATAATAATTATTAATTAGTAAATAAATTATGAATCAAAAGACTGTTCAACTTTTGCTTCTTTTTTTTTAAGGATTTTCCAGAACAAACGAGATTGGAACTTGACAGGCAATATGTATAAAGTTCAAGGACTTGAATCGATCCCATCCGAATCGTCTTCGTCGCAATAAATTCTTTTTGATCATGTTTATTTGCTTTTAGCGTACGTCTTTATGAACTATATATGGTTCAATAATCCATAATGTAGTATAATTTTTCTGATGTAGAAATGTAATAAAGTTATATTAGTATTACTTCTGTGAAACACATTGTTTTTCTTGATCACATATATTAATGAGAAAATTTTGCTCTTGAATTATCTTGAATTAAGAAAATGCGTTACCCATATAAATTACCAGAAAATAGAAGTATTGTTCAACTTGCACTTAGGGTGAAGATATTACTTTTATCAGCAATCTACTTATTAGATGTTTATTTGCAATATATATGATATTAATAATTTAAAATAAAAATAGACTAGTTAATTGGTAATGTTTGTGGAATATTACTTTATTTTATTTGAATATCATGATACACTCTATTATTCGATCCTAAATTTAGCGGGAAATTTATAAATATGTCGTTTTGATAATGTGAAAATTTAGGATGGATCAACGATAATACAATTTGTACACAAAAAATGTCTACGAATAACGGTATTAGTTCGTAAAAGATTCGTTAGATAAAATATGGAAATTAAAGAGAAACGATTTCTATATGAAAATTGTATTATCGTTGACTGGGATACAAACTAAAAAGGAAATAATCATCAAAATAATTGTATATTTTGGTGAAGATTTATTTGGACAGTCAATGCCTGGAATATTTCATATGAATCGCAGGTTATACGTTGACTTGAATTTCTAAGGGGAATTGGTCTTTTCATATTTTTGGTATATAGAAGAAAAAAGAGATTCTTTTGCAGATAAAAATTTTTTTGGTCGATTAAGCATATGATATAATGGTCAATCGTTATCACTCTTTCTTATTAATTACATTTTTTTTCTTATTTGTATCTATAACTATGTCCAGTTTTCTTGGATCTGTTTCAAAAAATATTGTATGTCATGATACTATTTATAATCGCTATTAATTTACTGAGAAATTGATTGTGTGATATCTAAACTTTCGTATTATAAAATTCATTCCTTTTTTATTTAAAAAAGAAATTCATCAATGTTTTAGATTACTAATGGAATCATATGCTGCTCTACGTTCAAAAATTGAGTATTTAGAACCATTTGTAATATCCGAATGTATTAGTGATTGGAAAGCTATTAAATGGACCTATCAACAATTGGCAGAAATTATAAAACCTACCGAAAGAAGTGAATTATTAAGGATACGATTAGGTTCGAAGGAACATTTAAGAGGGAAAGTTAGTTTTGTCCTTTTTTATTTCTACACAATAAGTGTAGTAGTGATTAATATGTATTCAGAACATATTTGATGATTTTAGTGATAACAAAGTTAGCAATTATGCTTAATACTAGAAATGGAAACTTGTTTTTGAAATCTGTATGAAGTAAGATTCATTGGTTAAATGTGTTATTGAAATCAAAATAATAGCTAGAATAAAACAACATATAATATGATAAAAATTGCTAAAACGTTATTTTGATCTAGTTTCTGTCATTTTATCTCATACGAAGTTGAATTTAGAAGAAAAATAGGGTATATTAAAGGAGTGATGAGTAGGTGATCGTATTAATGCAGATTATATTCGAAAATGAATCAAAAATGGCATACGTCTCCAGTCTCGAACAATTCTTTCAATGGTTTAGTGGTAAAGCAACAATAATGACAGGTGATCAGATGATAATAGATAGAGCAAATTATTGGGGATATTTTGATTATAATTATGTTTTCGATATTATGGATCCTGAAAGTATCAACGATATCAATTGGAGACACCTTGGATTAGATATCGATCCTATTGATTCGACCATTTGGATCGGTATTATGTTTTCTATTTAGTTGGTTTGAATTAAGTTCATGGATTATAAGTTCATTTTGCTGTTTTCGGATGAAACATTCAAAGGACTTCAGTAAATAATTAACAGCAAGAATGGTCTTGAATGTGGGGTCAGAAAGGATATAAGAGGAAATTTTGTATTTGAGGAACACCTGGAGCTCATACGCCCTGTCATTACGACTCATATGGTTATAATGTGCATGCACAACTTTCTGGATCAAAACGATGGATTCTGTTTGAGCCAGGCGAAAACATGGAGCCGATTCGAATCCCATATGAAGAATCCTCTGTTTTCAGGTTGAGGATTCTTTCTTTCCAGTTTCTTATTTTCTTTTTATTAAAATGTAAAAAGTTTTGAACTAAATCATTAATCGAAATAAGAAATTTGAAGAATTTTCCTTATTTTAGCCTGAAACTAAAGTCTAGATCTATAACAATTTTGGTTTTTTCATGAGCTGTAATGATGGTATCATTTCAGTAATTTGGATGTGATTGGTGCTGATAGTTCATTGCAAGGGAAGAAGATAAGAATGGTTACTCTGAGAAAGGGCGATGTGATATTTATACCTCCTGGATGGTGGCATTGCGTGCAATGTGTCAGTGTTAATGATAATGAAAATGATTTGAATAATATCAGTGTTTCGGTAAATACGTGGATACCACTCGTCGAACATGATCGTATTCCTCGTTTACAGGAAGCCGCTGCATCTACCATAGTACTTCATTTCCTTTTTTTTAATGCTTAATTAAAATTTGTGGAATTTAAACCTTTGAATCCTAAGTTGTTGATATGGATTTGTGTTTTAATTATATAATTTTTTATATTGAATGTTTAGGTAGCCATTCTTATTCGGGCAGGTTTGATAACTCCGGAACAAATTTGTCCATCAGAATCAATGATATGCTATAGTGAGTCATTGTGTGATTTTGAAAAATTACTGAAGGAAACAAAAAATAAGGTTAATATATCTTTTCTTTTAACAAATAAAATATCAATAATTTGAGATAGTAATTATTTTTTTCCTCTGGAATAGCTCTCCTCCTAGCAATCATATTTGAGTTATAACATAGTTAGAATCTAAACTTTTGACGGTTGAGAAAAAAATACAACCTAATTATTTCTAAATTCAAATCTTAACTGTAGTTGATAGTACCACATAATATTGCTATTAACTGGTATGTTATAATTCAGGGACATTTTGTAATTCAAGTTTGACTGTTTCAGGAGGTAAATGATGAAAGTTTGCATCATTTGATGGTTTTTATAGAGAAACAGAAAAGAAAGATGACATTTTTACCTGTTGTTTTGTTTGCTGATTTCCGCGCTGAGCAGGAAAAAGGACCATTGAAAATCATAGATACATCTGGTGATCCGATGTATCGTGCCAATTTTGCTTCCTCATCATCAAGCAGCACTTCATTTCAAAAACATTTCATCGATTCTCTATTGTCGGAAAAAGTTTTGACAACATTAATAGCTCAATTACAAGAACATACTTAAAACAAATACCTTCGATAGACATAACTTGTATATATAATGTAACCCTTAATTTGATTATTGATAAATCGAATTTCCGCCGTCAATTTTGATTGTCAGGATAGGTTTGGCAATGTTATTAGAGCAATTTTGTAACAAAAATATTGATAAGATTTGAAAACTATATTTTGATTGTAACATATGAAATAAGAAATAAGTCGGCGTATTTTTTCTTTTTGAATTTAATATATTATGTAAATTATTTTTGTTCTGCCGTTCACGTTTATCATACAATCATATTTAACTGATGGATGCTGTAAGTTTTTAAGCTCCGATTAATTTTTATTGACATATTTATGACATGAAATGTTTGTTAATTTTTGGGATATATTTTTATAGCCTTATGTTTGCTTTTATTGCCTGATAATTTTTTATGTCTGATATTTTATTAGCTACGAGATCTCAATGAAATGTTAGATTAGCAGTTATTTTTACTTTTGACTCATTTCTATATCTTTTGTCCCTCCTTTAATGCTCATTCCACTGTCACACTAATTACGGTTTGAGTTGTAAACGAATTCGATTCTTAATTCTTTAAAATTATCTTTATTACAAGAAAAATTTAGATGATGTACTATACTAGTCCAATCATCTTTGCTTTTCCGTTGTATTTTAGCTTAATTTATAGATATTTGATTGTTTGTGGAGCTTTTAGTATAAGAATTTGATATATATTTCTATGTTTTTATTTGCTTTAGGAAAAAAAACTTTATTTTATAGCAGTTAGTATAATTATCATCTCGTTTTTTAATTTTGTAGTGTTTGTTCCTTATTTTTTTTTAGTTGCCTATTATATTTTTGGTAATTGATCATTTTTTTCTATCTTTTAAGGTACAAAAAATCACTTTTACAAAAAGGAATAACATAATATCTATTATAAAAATTGTCAGCGAATGAGTTAGTACTTTGGTCAATGAAATCTCACTAAATGAGATGTTTTAAATTAAATTAGGTATGACAGAAATGAATCCATGAGGTATTCGTTAATGGCTTATAAATATCCATGTTTTTACAAGTAGTTTAAAACTCTAGAAAATATCAATAATCATTACATATATATATAACCATATCATTATTACTACTATTATAGCACTTGTAGATATTCATACTACCTCTTTTATTCGTATACCCCAAAAGATGATTTGCCGCTACTTGAAAAATATTAATATCATTTTAGATTCCTTTTTTTATATTATAGTAACTTGTATAATCCCGTATTTTTATTTAAAGGCAAATATTTGCATTGATGAAAATGTTTTTCTTTTAATTAATTAATATGTACTGAAGTAAATCATAATTTGATTGATAAAAGTAATTAAATTATATGTTGATATTTCTGGTTTTGGTACAGTCATTTTTCATTCTTCTTTGGTATATTTTATTTATCGAAATATCCCAAACATTCATTCATTTTCCCGAGATACTGAAACAACTTAAGAATTTTTGGGAATTTAATATAGATTCGAGTTTTGAATTTCAACTATCCAAAACATTATTAACATTTGGTTGTAGTAAGGACATCCAGTTGAGAATATATTATAATAAATTGAAATATTCAATGATTCATTTGTTTATTTCAGGGATGAAATTCTTAGTTATTAGACCAGTATAGTTTGAATATAAGTAATCGCAAGTTATTCTTGTTCTGATTCATCATCATGTGGCTGAATAAATTGTTGATTTGGCCACAAAGAAGTTTCAGTACCTATCAATTTTTGCCTATCATTAGCCAATTGGCTGTTAATACCAGTAATATGCATAAATTCAATATCCATACGACACAATATTATGGTCGTGAAGAAATTTTGCAGGTAATATGTTGATATTGTAAATGTGCAATTTATTTCATATTCTTCAGATTATTTTTTTTTTTTCTGTTTAATAGTTTCATTTAATGTTCAATTAGTTTTGGTAGATTCCTGACTCGTAATTACGACTATGATTTTTTTGAAGGATTTATACTTCTGTGATTGATTTTTGAAGGATTTGTACTTCTTTTGCATGTCAAGAGTAATCAAGTAATTTTTAGATCATTTATATGAATAGAGGACCCTTGAAAGTATTAAATGTTATTTCAAAAAAATAAATTCACTAAGCAATGGGTATTTTTTAAATTTATTTTTTTTATCCTTATATATTTATTCTAATAGATAAATTGATGAAAAAATGTGTGTGTCTTTTCCTTGCAGCGTATGCACATGATGGATGGACCACCCGAACGTCGCAGTC
>KZ269978.1:2772406-2807898 GCA_002249935.1 Onchocerca flexuosa | reverse complement strand
ATCTTTTTTTTTTTTTTTTTTTTTTTTTTTTTTTTTTTTTTTAAACGAAATTAGATAAATGTAGAGACAATCTTTATGATTTAATTTTATTCATATTTAATGTGGTATGAGTTGTAGTTCAGATTTAGCTCAGTTTTTAAAAAATAATTGGTTAAACTTGTTTCAGAATCAGTTATTGAAAATGTAATTTACACGAAAACATTTCCTGTTGCATCCGTATCGATGGGTTCATTCATTGTATGTTTCATTTCGACCTTCTCCAACTTATTAATAAATAAAAATTTTCTCGTTAGTATTTCAGTTATTTTGCCTGCTTCCCAGTCATATTTGATAGTTGACGCTCTTGAAGCAGCAACGTGAGATTTTTTTGAGAAATTTACAGAATATTGTAGGTATTGAAATTTATAATTTTTAAAACAAAGGCATACTTTATCAATCAGAAAAAATTTAACAATTTAAAATTTCAAGAATTTCGAAGTTCTAATATGACCATCTTTTGTGTTTTTGGGATTAGGAAAAGAAATTTCATTTGCGAAATGAAAATAGCTCGAATATATGTTTTGATTACATTTTGATATGCCGGTATTTCTTTTTTCTGATTTTTTTTCAGATGAAGTTTGTGTATTTAATTTTTTGATCTTAGAAATCCATTTATACAAAGTGATGATTTACCACTATTCAGGCAAATTCTGGTAATATGGGTGAATCATGCTGCAGCGTCACGTTTTGCTTCATTTCCCGTCACTTGCGTTATGAGTTGTTTTATAGTACAGGTCTTAATTCATATAAGGCTGGTTACAAGGTCCCATTTAATCATCTGGAAACGATTACTTTCGGAGAATATTATGTGAATATCCAGGTTGTCCTATCTGATGCTTTTTGCCGATTTGTAGGCTGTTTGTTTGAACTTCTTATTTGACTTCTCTTTTGTTGGTATTGTCTGTTTTGGCTGGATCTTTGTTGTTTTTGTTATTAGATCGTAAGAATTGATAATGAATATAAATACTGCTAGGTAAAGTAATATTCCATTTTTTTTTTTTTGGTTTAGCAAAGACTGTTCGTTATGATCACTTAGATTATTTATTGAAGTTTAATTGCTTCTTCTACTTATTTGAGATAAACATTATATAATTTAGATATTGCAACCGGCAGTGCAAGAGTATTGTAATCGGGAAAGTTTTGTGAATAACAGATACATTGCGATACCGTGTAACGAGTTAGACCTCACATTGGGATCGTACAAAACAGCTCTAATCCATGTCATTCGCTTGTATAGGTCTTTCAGTTTTCCTCCTTCATTTCTGAGATTTTTATAATCTTAAAACTTTTCTAAATATATCAGCAGTTTTCTTCAATCAATTTTATGACCAGAGATGTTCTACCAATCGTCGTATTTTAATCAACAAAACTGAGTTGAAAATGGTTATCTGTTGCACTTATCAGTAAGCCCGAATAAATCACTGATTATTAATCTCACTGTCGCATTTTTGTAGCGATGAGTCATCTTTATGGATTTACCATTTGCTTGATGCGGATCGACAATTTTTCCAGCCGCGAATACGACAAATCATGCTAATGAGCAATAGTAATTTTGGTTATGGGGCTAGTACTGGATCTTCAAAGAGTTCATTATCGACATTCGCTGTGAATTCCGCTACGATGTCCTTGTATTCCAATCATTCTGAAGCGTATAATTTCGCTACACCAAAATATTTACCCCCGGTATCATCGTGTATGGCACAGTTAGGTAATACAAATAATGAAGCAGCACCAGTAAGTTACAGCGAAACAGCATACTCCTCTGTGGTCTCCGATTCCTTCATGTCATGTCCCATTGAGCAACCACAGGTTAGATTTTTCTATTTTTTTTTTTTTTTTGTTTTTTTGTTTTTGACCTCTTTAGATATTTCTAATACATTATGAGAAAACAAAAATCTTCTTACAGCATACATTTTTGCCTAGCCATAGCATGGGAGCAAAAAATAATTATCAGTTAGTGCCGAAAATAAATTTAGGCTAAGAATTACTACATTTCAGTCAAATTTAACGTATTTCGCTATAACGAGACGAAGATTTCAAGCTGCATATATAAATTCTACTGTTTTATTTATAACTTTATCCGATGTTACAGTGGTGTAGGAGAGCAAAAATCATGCTATATTTCGCTGGAATTCAGCTTATCATTTTTAAAGCAGCATTATTATTCATCAAATCATTATTAATGGATAATGAAAGTTAGAATAGACAAGGTAAAGCGAGACTTTTTACAGTTTGCTGTTAATTACAATGTTGGCGAAAGTTTATGGCAGTCTGGAATGTTTTTGACTGAACAACCGAAAACTCCTCTGACTGTTTCACAAAATGTTACTGTGGAATCTATAATAACGAACAGTAAAGAATGTGCGTATAAATCATCATCGAATGATGGAATGGAAAATGATTCCGAATTGCAAATGGCAGAATATTACAGCGAAGGTAATGTCTTATAATCTGTCATCTATAACTTGATTGGCTTTATCAGAGATGATTAATCCACATCCGTGAGAAACGTGAATTCTGAACCAGATGATGGAATAAATTTGTTGATGAAAATTTGCAATATTTTTAAGTTTTTTTTTTTTTTTTTTTTTTTTTTTAAATCAAACTAAATTATTAGATGTTCCTAATAAATCGCAATCTTAAGTTTAGATTTTCAGAATTTAAGAAAAACTGTTAATTTTTTCAGGCACAGCGGAAGAGAAAAAACCGGAAACAGAGAATGATCTAAGTACTATTAATTCCATGTATTTCCTCTCAGAACAGGAACTGGTAAATTCGGAATATATCCCAGAGAAATCTGATTCGCAATACATGCTTAGTGATTTGGATATGCTTTTTGAATAGAATTTGAATTTTAATAGTGATTATTCTGTCGAAGGAGCCTCGTTGATTGTGCATTTATTTAGTTCAAACAATAATAATTGAGAATTAAATTTTTATTTAGAAGAAATTTGAGTGTTAAGTGGTACTTGATATCAAATGATGATAGTAAGTAATTAATTGCAATTTAACTGCCTAATAATTCCTATTTTTTCTGCAAAATTTCATTTTTATTTAAGTCGAGAAAATGTGATGAGAAGTTTCATTTGAACAAAAATGATCCATCACTTTTTTTCTTAGTTTATTTTTGTATTTACTTGAAGGAATAAACCGATTCGATCAATTTGTTAACAGAATTTTAAAAAAAAAAAAAATTTTTTTTTTTTTTTGACTTTTGAGCAGTTTATAAATTTTAATTCTTATATGTTCAAATCGTATTAGATATAGGTACAAGATTTTGCAGAAAGCATATAAAATTGTATAGTTTATATTATTTCTTTCAAATAATTTTGAAAATGAGCTACAGTAAATCATTCACATAATTCAATTCGGTTTCTTCACATATTTATTCTAAGATAAAAAAGTAAAATCCTAGTGGCATCATGTATTTTATGCATGTCCTCATGATACAATAAAAAAATTTATTAGCTTATGATCAAATAATTTTATCCTTTTTATGCATTTTATTTCAAACTATGTATGCATATTTATTTATTTATGCTAAATAATTAAAAGTATTCCCAATTATTTGATTCAATTATATAATTCGATAAATATTTGAATGTTTATTTGCCCATCAAATGATGACGAAGCCTTTTGTATGATACATAGTCGTTGTTATCAGAAGCCGCTTTGGGTGATTGCATTTTTTCAACAAATTATGGTAGAAATAATCTTTTATCTCTTTTTTTAAACTTTAATTAATATATTAATTAAAGTTAAAAATTAATTAAAGTTAGCATTGATAAGCCTTCCATCTATTCGAATGTTGACAACCATTAATGTGAAAAAAAAAAAGTTCAAAAAATTGAACTGTAAGATTATGATTACCGAAAATTTTATCTTATCGTAACACCTTTTTTATTCAGCATAAATAATTTTCTGTTATTTTTTTGTATATAGAATTAAATAAATATTTAAAATCACCATGAATATTCTGTAATTTTTGATTTATTTTTCTCCTTTGAATATAATAATAGTCATACTTTCTTAATGTCTTAATAAGAATAGTAATAATATGCTAGTAAATAATTCAAATATCAATTCCCGTTTTATTGATCAAAATAAATTTTTCCATAATGTTATGATTCGTTTTATTTTTCTTTACAAACGAATTTTTTCGACATAATTTAGTGTGAAGAAAGAAAATTTTTTGAAAAAGAAATTTTATTTTGAAAGTAATAAAGAATTAAAATTAAGATACATATATGTATACAAATATTGATCTAAAATAGTGAATTTTTCTTCTTCTTGATAATTTCCAAACAATTTCATTTATTTATTTACCACTACTGTCGATCGGACCTGATGCAAAACGTATTGCACCATCTTTTGTTTTTTCACATCTACAAAAAACTGTTGACTTTTAATTAATTAATTACTCGTTTATCAGAACCTATATGACAAATACTTTTAGTGTAAATTAATATATTGTGAAAAAATCATTTTTTTCAGAAAAAAAAAAGAATTATAAGGTTATGAAAGAAAATAAATAAAGGAATATTTATATGAAAAATGCAAAAAAAAAAATTATTATTAAAATATAATCATAAACAGAATTATTTATTTTACGATATTTTCCTACATATTTGATATTATTATATTCATTTGTAAAATAATTGAACAGTTAAAACTACATTATTGTGATGTTTTGAATTATTTGGAGAGAAAAAAAAAAAAAAAAACAGAAATTATAGCATAATTAAAAAAGTTAAACATACAGGAATTTGGTATCACCAACGATTATTTCTCTGTTCACTGGAATTTGAGTACCATCTTTTGCAATGCAATTTAATACATCAATTTTACCAGATGGTAAACAAGTCTTATTGAATCGATGATTATCTATCCACCATGAATCTATAAAAGTAATAATAAATTTTCGACAATAAATTCTAGACTATTTATTTATCTGTTTATTTGTTTTTGCTCTACTAATTTTTATGATTCGGAAATATTGATGAATTCAATTTTTTTTTTTTGATAGTATCTATTTCATATATGTTTCTTTCTTTTAGCAAGCATTATAAGGCTATCTTGTAGCTTTTACGTGTTGAAATTGAATAATAATATTTATCTTTTCTGATTAAATGATAACTGATATTTGATATTATACAATTTTCTATGCCCATCTTAAGCTACAAAAGTGTAATGAATTTCATTCTTTGTATCAAACTTAAGTTCATCTTTAGAAATTCTTATAAAATTTCAGTATTTACATTTGATAACATTCAAATTCTTATGTTTAAGTTATGTTATGTAAGTTTGGCAAAATTATATCCTCTGTATAAGCTATAAAAAAATCTTTAAAAAATTTCATGAAATTCAACAGTATTTAGTTTTATTAATTTAAATAACTTAGTAATAAGCTTTAAAAAACTATTATTTCTTCTTAAGTACAATTAATTTAATTCCTATTCAAATTCTTTTGAAAGAGAAATCTGGAAGAATTCAAAATTTTTTCCGCAAAAAAAAAGAAGTTGCTCAAAAAAAAAAATTAATGTTTAAAAAAAAAAAAAGAAAAAATTGACACAAATAAGAACTGGATAAATAAATGATGTTTCATGAATAAGAAAAAAAGATTTATTAAAAAATTTTGCACAATGATGAAAATACATACTGGCAGCGTGATTTTCACCTTTCGAATCGACGCATTTCATGTGAAAAGTTTCATTTTCGATTCTTTTACGGATACCATGTATAATAACTGTCCCATTTTCATATTTTTCACATCTAAAAAATTGAACTTGCAGTGATAGATGGACTAATCCATCGTGATTATATCCACTTCCCTACCTAATGCATATCGTAATATCTTCATTTATACAATACTTGAGCAAAAATATTGTTATATCGGTGACGGAAGATCTAACCATAAATTACTGTATCTATATTTGACTGTGGTAGTTAAACATTCGAGTAAACAAAAACATTGTTGCATCGATGACGGAAATAGCGGAAAACTAGACATATTACGGTATCTGAATAACTATGGTTTCTATAGTAGACTGTAATGCTTTTATTCAATTATCTTCATTACTTGAACAATATATTAGTGATAGCAGAATAATCAATAATTATGGTACCTATATACTTGGTTGTAATATCTATATTTGTTTGTCTTAACCTGCATCCAATTATAATATATCTGACTGTAATACCTACAATTGAATGGTACTTATATATTTGATTATGACATATTACTTGAGCAAAATACGATTATGCCCATGATGAACGATAAGCCATTATTGTAGTTCTTAAATTCAATTATGGTATATTACTTGAGCCGTACAAATAGCAATGAATAACTTTCCATGGCAGGTCTATTTCTCTTAATTGTTACTTAAAGCTATGAAAAGCTAATTATTAAATTAGTTCTGAACACAAAATATAATTTTACGCATGATATTTCGTTTCATTTTTTTTTCTTGCAACAATATTGACTAATTTCTTATTCATATGAATGTGCACAAAACAAATATTTTTATTAATTTTGACAAATGATGTATTGTATTGATGATTTATAACGAAAGAAGTAATAATTACTAATACTATATCTGATTTTCCTAATTTATCATTATAATGCAATTTTTAGTAATATTATGCTAATGAAAATATGAGAATCAAACGTGTCATTTAAATTTAAAAGCATTGCATGAATTGAACACTAAATTTTAAAAAACAAACAAAAATTAACTTACTTAACAATATAACCATTAATTTCTTTCGATTCACCAATATTTATTCGCTCATTACCTTCAGCAAAACATGCTATCAATTTTTGTTGTCCAGCTCTACCACATTCGTATAAAAATGATTTTTCACGCCACTGTTCACCTAAATGTTGTTGAAAAAAAAAAAAAAATTATTAATTATAATTCATTTCAAAAAAAGAACTATTCAATTTCGAAAAATAAAATGTAAAACTTCATAGATATTATATATCTAATTAAAAAGTTTTAATAATTTAAACAAAAACAAATTTTTCAGAAAATTTTGATTAAATTTTTTTTAAAAAAGAAACATTTTGAAAATGAAAAGAAGTAAGATTTCATAGACAGAAAGTTTCGATTAATTTTTTTTTGAAAAAGAAATATTTCGAAAATGAAAAAAAGCAAAATTTCATAGATATTTCATTATATATATTTACCGATTTCTAAAATTGTAAATAATTTCATTTAAAAATGTTAATAATAAAAGAAATGAATAAATTGATACCACGTTTATAATCACCACATTTAGCATCATCGTGTACAATTTTTTGCATTACAATTTGTCCGTCACTATTTTTCGAACATTTCCATTTATAATTTCCATCAATAACACTTGAATTTATGGATATGATCGTGCCAGATGGTATTTTACAGCCATCAACCTCAACCATCCAAGATGTCCCATCATCAGTTACACGACATCGCATAACAAATGCATCTTTTTCAACCTGTATTACTACAGAATATCACTTAGAAATTGATATTGAAATTAAATTAATTCGAATAATTACGGGATGAATATTGATTTGCTGTTATGATGTAATAATATCTCTTGGTTAATTCGAAATATATAAATGCTTCCCAAGTTTATTTATTGATAAAATGTATTGATATACTCAAGTTTTATAACGAATTTATTCTCAGGTTTGTTTCTGTACATAGGTATAATTAAATATTTTCAGACTTATTTAAATATCTATAAGTTCAATTTTTTTTTTAGCTCATTTATCGTAAGTTTTTCTTCTATAAACATATAAGCATTTTAAAATTGCCACTTGAAATTGTGGAAGTGACGATAAAGCTTACGTTCCATTCCAAATTCAGTCAATTAGTTTCTCTATTCTTTTATTTTCTATAACTTCTCTATAGAAAAAAAATTTTTATTTGATAATTACCCTGTAAAATAATACTAATATTAATCATTCTGTTAAATAGCGCTTTTAATAATTTAAAACGTTAAAATCTTAAAATCAAAATAAATATCAGCTAAATAAAATAAAATAATAAAATGATAATAATAATAATGATTGGAAAGAAATAAAATAAACAAACCCAAGTTTCGCCATCTTTATAAGTTTTACCATCATGTACACACCCATGTACACATCTTAATGGATTGATAAGAAAAAATACAATTAAAAGGATTGATTCCATTCTGTTATTGCTTAAATTTGAAATTCACTCAACCACTCTTATCACACTTTCTACTTAACAACTGACACAAATTGAGCAAAATTTCATCTTCCACCACTTCCTCTCTTCTTCTTCTATCTTCTTTTATTTCATCTTCATAACTTCCAGTTTCTTTTTTCTTTCTTTTTTTCGGTACAACAGACTTATTTCGCATCAAACATTCATTTAACTAACTCATTTATCTTATCATTGCAACATCTTTTCTTTTTTTCTATTAATCTATAATTGAATGTTGCAATAAATTATCACTTTATCACTATTTAATACTTTACCAATCAATTTATTACAACTAATTGAATGTGTTTTTAATTTATTATCATTGATAATTTTACAATTGAGAATCAACACTAAGCTTTATCAGTATGCAGTTTTTTTTGCTGCTTTTTCAAATTTTAAAGTTCAGCTTCTAACCATTTTTTTTAAACGACTGGCGCAAAAGCACTATTTACCAATCTCCTCAACATAAACACAAACATTTATGTAATGAAACTTTAATTTGAATGATTCCCTGTCCTTTTACACTTTTTATTTCCTTCCACCTACGTTTGTTTCTTCTTATTGTTGATTAACTAAGGATATTACAATTACCATTTTTCATTAGTGATAATTTATGTTTGATTTCATCGATCACGGCGTAGATATCAGTGCTAATAATAATGATATTTTCTTTTACCGTGGTTCATTTCGTCCCAACTTTTTATAAGCGCGATATTGCTCGATATCGCACAAATTTTTTTGCAAAATATCATGTAAGATAAATAAAGGCCATTGTTGACGTAGCGAAGTCATAACAACAAAATCCAAATTATAAGAGGATTTTTTTTTTTGCGAGATAATGATTGATTCATTTGACGACTTTTACAGTAATTATCGATTATTATCATAATTTTCTACTACTTGCTCATTATAATATTATTGTCATATCCAGTATTTACCAATTTTTTTCACTACTTTCAAGCAATTCTTTGTGATAAAATAGTATCATATCAGATATTTATCGATTTTAGTGTAGTATTATTATATTCAGTATTTAACATCTTCTGTCAATTTTTATCATCATTTTCAATGACAAATCGCACTTAAATATTATTATCACTTATTTAATAAAAATTTCAGAATGATGATGTAGCTGCACATTGATTATCAAAATAAAATGGTGTAGGATTTAAAATTCGGGGCTTTTTATTCTTGGATGATTTTTTGCGTTCACCTAGCGCTGCTTCTAAGTTGATATCCGGATAGATGTGATCAATTTCACTGAATTTATGATTTGTTAGCAATTCTTTGGATAAAGAACGAACATTCAAATCGCTATAATCATACCAATGATGTTGCAAAACTGAAATTAAGAAATTTTTATCTTGTCTTCACATAAATTCTATGATGTAATGCCTATTATTTGATTGTTCCTAAATAGAATAGCCAAATAATTACTCTTTTCTTTTTTCGTTTTTTTTTTTCCTAATTAATTTAATAATTTGTCAAAAATACTTCTTTTTGTGTCATAATTTTTTTTTTGTTCGGTCATATTATTATAAATGCTTATTCTTTTTACATGAAATTAATCATTCGATTATTTTATTTATACATTACTTGATAATGTGCCAATGAAATTAATTTTTTGGTTGTTCAATTTATGATTATTTAATAATTACCACGGAAATAATTATTTGCTTATTCTATTCATTTTTTATTTGATAATAATGCCAGTGAAATCACTCATTTGATTATTCTGTTTATGCAATACTTGATAATATATTAGTTCTAGCATTTATTTAATACTCTGATAATACGGAAATAGATAAAATCATTAATAAAATAAATCTATTTTCTTACCGTTGTTGCGATATCGAACACTTATTTTGATTTTACCATATTCGACATCTGAAAATCGTATAAGGAGACATGAATGTTGGCGTACATTTTTTAACAATTCTTCGGCTTCATCTTTGCCACAAAATCCATATATCAAACTATAAGTGGCATATTATACTGATTTTTGCATTTTGTTTAAAAATATCTCTGAAATTTTTTGAATAAGTTTTACTTGGCATGTAGTTTTTAAGATATATCATTTGGTAATTATTTTTAAATTTATTCTATCATGCATTCCATAATTAAAAATTAAGACAAAATTGAAACGGAAACTTAATTAATCTCTTAATACCTTAGCATTTAAATATCACTAAATTTAAACTGAATTATTCCAGCTTAAATTAATTATTTAAATATATTTTGAATTCAATTCAAGCATAAATTAAATTTATCATTTATTGTTTTCCTTCTTTAGTCAGTTTTAATTTGCTTTTTGAACAGTTTGGAAATAAAAATTATTTTTTTATGTTAATTGTTTAAATAATTTGACAAATCTGAATTCTTATCGCAATTCTGCTTCCGATTCCTAATATTATCTATCGTAAAGTATTAAAAATATTAAACTTTTAGTTGGAATTCTTATTGTAAAGATAAACTAAGGCGGGTTACAATAGCTTATACTTGAACGTTTTTAGAAATTGTAAGTTACTAATTATTAATTTTCAGAATTTGTAAAATGCAAACAAATAAATATGTTTACCCATCGGTCCACATTTGATACAAATATTTGTTGATAATTTCAGCAATTTTAAAAAACCAATCAAAAAATGCAACAAGTTTCCATTCACCTTCATTTGTTGTCTTATTTTTAATGTATTCTTGACAAACTGCCAACTAAAACATCAAGATTAGCTTCTAGTAACATCTTTACGATACAGTAATTTTCTATCAAATCCATGGTGTTTTCGTCTCTGCAATAATATGCCACATACAGTGACCCTGATTAGTCATATATCTAAGATGTTTTTGATTGTCGCATGAACAGTTCTATGCTCCAGTTCTATCTATTTTACGAAATTTATGTTTAATTAATGTTAAAAATTTCTTTCTATCAATTGTAAACAAAATGCTAATGAGTCTAATTAATTAACTTTAGCCCTTAGATATTCTACAAATCTCATCATATATAATAAATTTCCCTCCTTAAATAATCACTAATTACAATTTTAGCATTATATGTTTTGTTATATTAAAATGTGCATTATATCATGTAAAAATATTTCATAAACAAAATTATCAAAAACCTTTAAGAAATTTTCCAACATTATTTGTCCATCTTTATTTGGTTTCAATCGTAATATGATATGTTCCTTATCCTAAAACTTTTACTTTGATATTATCTTTCAAATAGAGTAAAATATAAAAAAATTCGTAAGTGCTGACAAAAAAATTTTAATTAAAATTTTTGAACTTTAGAACAAGCAGATAAAATTAATAGAAATATTTTGCACTTTTTTCTTGTAATAATATCTAAGATTTTTGATATTTTTGAAAAGGAAATGCAATTAAATTTAACTAGCAAATTAATTATTGCATAATTATTTTTCAAATAATAGTAATACTTGAAGGGTAAACATTCGTGGTTGAACCATTATCGGCTCATCTGTTGGCTTCTGCGGTGTCTCAACAATTGCCTGCAATCATACTTTTTTAAAATTTTTCTTCAACTTTTAAATTAATCATCTCTTTCTCTTAAATTAATTAATCAAAAGAAAAACTGAACTTATCCACATTTTTTTTTAAATTGTTGACGATAAGTTTTTCTCTTTGGTCTGAATTTTTAACCTTCATTTTCACATCCTTGTTTTAATTTGTATCTTAATAACAACATTCTTGAATTATTTCTTATCATTTTTTATTCAAACTCATCCGGTTGCAATTTCTTGAAAATTTGAGAAATGAAAAGTTCAAACTGAATTCATTTCCAATAATCAAATAAAACTATGAAATCATCCTAAAAAAGCAAAAAAAAAGGAAGTATTTTTTTCATTTTTAACATTATCAAAACTATAATACTACTTTAAAGATGTTCTTTATGAACTGGCAATGAATTATTTAAAAATTCCTCACAATTAAAAATTACTTTTACCACTCGTTACAGTAATGCATAAGAATACGGTTATTGATGTGATACAAAATCGACTTAATCAGAAAAGAGAAAATTAAAATCAAAAGCTAATTAACCAAAATTTTGATTTTCAATTTTCGATTAAATTATAACTTTTTGGTTTTCAATCCTTTTTCCAAATTCTCAAATTTTTGATAATACCTGAAATTTCATTTCTAAAGCTTCGGCCATTTCTTGGCAATAAACTTTTTGTGGCATATCACTTAGAGGTCGACGTACCTAAATTTAGCTAATATTTAATGTGATTTGATGACAACTATTAGATTAATAAACGAAAAAATTAATAAACTTTAATATGATATTTCAAATTCTATTTGTTATTACTTTAAATTAATTGTTATATTATACCAAGAAATTATGTTTTCTCATAAATTTATTGTTATATTATGTTTTATTTTGCTATTATATTATTACAAAACAATATTTGAAATTCCATACTCAATAATATATTCCATAAGTATACTTTAATTGAATTAATTAATGTATTGACCATTATTTTGTATCTATATTTATTTGTATTTAGATTGCCAGTGAATCAATACTCGAAATTCTATATCTAATATTTCAGCTTATAATATATATGCAATGCTTGGAATTTTTTTTAATATAATTAAAATTCAATACATGATGAATGTTATTATGCTGACTAAAACATAATATAATATAATTGTAATGAATGTTACTGTGCTAATTAAAACGTAATATGATACAAATGCTTTGAAATTGATTACTTGAAATGAAAATATTCTGACTGCGTCAGCATAAATATTATTTTACGTGTAATTATTTCAAAAAAATTTTGTTCAAAAAAATCATTGTTTTCGTAATTTTTATAAGTTAGATAATAATGTTAATTTTGATAAAATTAATGTTATTATTTAACTTTGGATAAATATTTTTTCTTTATATCAAAAAATAACCAAAAATTTAAATCATATAAAATATCGGTAATAATATCATATTTTTTAATTTGATTTATTTTTCTCCCTTATTTTTTTTTTTTTTTTTTTTTTGTAAACAATTAAAATTACCAAATCAGAAAATGATCGCTCAAGGAAAAGTCGTGCTTCGACGTCGCTTTTCGGTCCAACTAATATGGCAAATGGTAGCGAAACTTTTTTGCCAATTAATTTTATCCCATGTGAAGCTTCCAATTGAATGTTATAACATAAGCAATAACGTTTCGTTGCTACTGAATCACGCCGTAGATGGTCTTTCTTTGCTACACGCTGAAAAAAAAAAAAAATTGTAGTACAAAAAAATATTACGTAAAAATCAAAACTTTTAATGTTCAATTCAAGAAAATATTGTATTAAAGTAAACTGTAATGATTCTTCTGAAAACGCATTACTTGGAAGTAGAACAAATTTGAATTTTTTTAAAATTTAGAATTGATAAACCAACCATGTCATCAAATTTAGCTTTTAAATTTCCATCTTTCTTTGAAAATACTGCACATGGCGGTTCAATTGAAAATTCCTCATTCTCATATCTGAATAAATAAAATTCGTCCCTTTTTTTTTCTGTTTTAAAGTTTAAAATTTAATTCAGTCTTTTTTACCTGATTAATGGATAGAATTTAATAGAGAAAATTTACATATTATAATAAGCATCTGTTAAAAGGTGACGAGCTGTATCATCCGTTATTAAAAAGCACCGAATTTCAACACCATTATTGTTGATATCAAGATCGAATGCATGACCACCAAGTATTCTTAAACGAATTATTTTTGCATAATCTATCCTTTCTAAATCATCTGCAATATTTCAATTTCATATTTATCGTTCTTTGAAGTATTTTCTTAAAAAATACTTTTAAATAAATTAAAAAGTGTTTCTTTTTTTTTGTAAATTATGTACTAACTTTTTCGTTTTTAAAAAATGAATGAGGAAAAAATTTACACCTAAGTTCAGTATTAAACCAAAAACGGCTTCGTCGATGTTTTTCAGCATCACCACACTTGATAACAACTGATGGTGGTTGCCGTGATACGATAACAGAATAATACAGAAAATAATGTGCAAGTTGTTGGAATTTGGTGTAAAATATTTCAAATTCGCTATTGTTGCATCTTTCTTTAAGATACTGCAAACCAGATAATGTTTGTTCCAAAAGTTCACCAAAATAATCAAATCTGAAAATTTCATACAAGAAATCTATTTAGCACATAGGTGGCTGACATTACTATCATCATCATCATCATCATCATTATGATCGTTATCATTATTCCGTCATTATCACTCTTATTATTTTTATTATTCTGTCATCGTAGTATTCCATCATTATCATTTTGTTATCGTTATTGTCATCATTTCATCATTATCACTTACTGTCGCTATGACTATCAACCTATCATTACCACTTTTCGGATCAACATTCATTATTTTCATCATTACATTCCCGTTATCATAATCGTCATCAGTCCATCATTCGTTATTTCATCATTATTCTTTCATTACCATCATTATCCATCATTATCACAATTTTAATTTAAAACTATTAAAATTTAGTGTTAAAGTTTATAGAAATGAAAATTTAGTATTTAAGCGAAGGATTTCTTCAAAGTTTACGATAATCAAAAAAGGTCGAAAGTTGAATTGAATATTTCCAATGCATTCTTTTTCCTGCGAGTATATCATCAACAAAACTAAAATTGAATAATGAACAACGAACTGTTCATGGATAGTATCCAGGAGACAGTAATGCTTTTGCTGTGTCCACAATGTCCCTATACTAACTTTCTGTTGTCGAGCAGCCCATGAATACAGTATTTCACCCATTAAATAATTCCTTTCATCTTCAAAAGCTCCATATAAATCATTTGCATGGAATAATATTTGCTGCAATATAATTTGAATTTTTATAAATTTTTACTAATTTCTATAAACTTTATAGTAATGCGAAAAATTCTTCCTTCTAGTATGAAAAATTTATTAAAAAAATTCATAAATCTAATTAGTTTTACTAATTAGTCACTTGGATTTTATAAATTGTTTTTAAATATTTAACTTCATTTATTGTTGATTAAATACTTCATTACATACCTTTTAGCATCAAATATTTCCAAAATTGAATAAATTCAATTGATAAAAATTTGAACGGGTAAAAAATATACAAATGAGTGAAAATACAAAAGTATAATAATATAAAAATAAGGAAAATAAATGTGAAAATGAAGTTAATTAAATTTTTACTATTTTCAAAATTTCTCAAAAATGAAAAGATATCAAAATAATTCTAATTAATGTCACATATTCGTAATTAATAATATAAAGATGATCATGGCGGTTAAAATTAAAAATTATAAGTTAACTCTGATTTTCGATTTTTAAGTTATTGTGAGTTTTAAATCGTTTTCTTTTGTTGATTATTATAATTAATTACTATCACAATAATAGTATCAATCTTCCGCTAACAGTTAGTTACTTATTGTTATTTCTTTTCAAATTTCAATTTCGAAACCCTATTCTGTAACTCGATCTGTTTCTTGTCACTTTACTTAAAACGTAAAAAGTTAAACATACCGCAATAATTTGTTGTCGATTAGCTGGAAGCACTTTTCCGGACAACAAAAAATCAGCATTATCTTTAAAATGCTGTAATAAATAATAGTAATGCAATTAATTTAATTTTTATTTGAAAATTTTTAACTTCATAAAAAGGCGACACTTAGAAACAATCATAATTAATTTAAATTCAAGTAGGTGTTAAAACTAATAAGCTTGAATTGAAAATTAATTGAGACTAAATATAGCATAGAATTGAAAATTTAATGTCAAAATTCAAATTCAATTTTAAATTTCTGATAAAATAAAAAAATAAATCTTACTTGATATATTTCAGCAGAAGAATTATGCTTGATGATAAAATTTACATCAATATTTGTTACTTCCAAATCTTTAACATTTGAAAACGATTGTTGTAATTGTTGTTGTTCGAGATCGATGCTTTCCATTACATATATCTTTCACTTCAATGGATGGCAACAGTACTTCTTACAATAATTACATCAACAATACTGGTGTGACGATAAGAACAGGTTTTCATATCATCATATTATTCACCATTCTTAATCATTTTTATTTATCATCTTGTTGTCTCTCTTGTGTTATTGCTTAAAATGTGAAAATATCAATACACCACTTTTTTTTTGATACGTATACAAGTCTGTTAATTATTGTGTGTGGAAAAAACAACAAAAACGCAAATTAAGTATATTTCGACATCTCGTTAAATGTATGTAATTAAGTGAACATGTCACGTATGAAGATTTTTTGCTTTAGTACACTTACTTATTCGCCAGTCATTTCAAAGACTCACAAAAACAACGAATTGCGTTTATAAAATGCATACAGAAACAATCAATTGAGTATATAACACTCTTCGTTTATCCTTTCGGATTTTTTCCGATAAAGATTATTTAAATATTTTTCAGACAACTGAATCATTTATCTGTATCTCATCTTTTGATCTGATCCAAAAGTCTTTGTTCTCTCATCTTCCGTTCTGCTAATAGAGCTTATATGCATTGTTTGGAATGTTGAAATCCATGTTAAAATTGTCTAGAATGTTGTAATTGGCTAAAATTTATGTAAATTTCTAAAGTATTGTAAGGATTGTCTACCTCTTATCCTTTGTTCTAATAAACAATGTATTGTGTAATTTAAATATTGTAATCTATCGCCCAATACCAAGATCAATTATCATGCATATAAAAGGGAGCTTCTTGGGTCAATACGAATCAATATCAGTTCAATTCCAATTATATATCAAGAACGGTTCAAAGGTAGCAGGAATGGCAAATCGGCAGTCTAACAGCAAAGGTGACAGTTTATCAGAATCCGCAATTCAAGTGGATCGATAGTTGCGTAGAGGCGGAAGCAGCAGCAGTGGTGGAGTGAAAGGGAAATGACAGTCACGAAAAACATGTACAACAATGTTGTAAGTATTCAAATCATTTCATGTTTATTATTGTATTAGTACGATATTGTCCATAATATCGTATAAAACTAATAAATGCTATTGTCGATGTGAGTGGAGGCAGAGTATCAAAAAGACCCAATCCAATTCAAACTAAAAATTAAATTAGAAGACCTTTTCCTAACAACTTATCATTTTTATCATTATTTAATATTGTTGAACATTCTTTATCCTATCATTGTTTAAAAAGTTGATAATTCATTAATTATAATCATTGTATAAATTTTTGAATCATTTAAGCTAAGTTTTTATTCTTAAACTTAGTAAAATTTTAATTTAATGAATTTAATTGAAATTTTATCACTTTATGAATATGGGTATATCATTAATAATTAAATGGTAAAGATTTGAAATGATTTTTTAGAACTGAAATATTTAGAATAGTTATATAAAAAAATTAATTAAATAGTTCGGAAAATTCCTCTGGAATTGAATTTGACTTGTTCATTTCGAAACTTTAGTATTGATATTGACAAGATTTAATTCTTGAATTAAGGCAAAATAAGTTGGAGATTATTTTCTGATTAGATTTTTTTGTTCTTTTCAGTGATCAAACAAAACACTGAAATGTAAATGTATGAGATACATAATTTAGTGATAAGATTACTTTTTTCTTAGCAATTGAATACAAAAGACTGAAGTGTAGATGAACGTGATACGAACACGTAATCGCTTACTTGCTATTATAATAAAATAATTGTGATAAGATCTGAATGGAATTATTTTATTTAAAATATAAAGACTTCGATTTAAAGAAATTAAATAATTAAAATTATGTATTACGAATTGAAAACTTTTAAAAATCAGTAGGAAGTGTAAAAATGACAATATATGTTAATTGTTCCATAACAGCATCTGAGATTTGTAATAATCTTGATGTTGGCATATCACAATGTGGACGTGGTGAATTAAGCATGACCAATTTATTATTTGTAGATCCCTTCTTTATCAAATTATTCAACCTAAGAGTGTAGTTTGTTCTGTAATTAAACTAAATTAAATTAATTAACCCATAAAATTTTACGATTAAAGCTCAAAGATGGGAAATCCATTTAAAACATTCAAAACTCCTTCCACTCTTGATTTTATTCTAACTAGAATTATCTATTCTTCTATTTTTTTTTGTCATCCAGTCCATAACAAAATCAACAATTTTTAACTTTCTTTCTTGAAAAAAGAATAAGGAAAATGAAATATGGCGGGTTTAGCATATCATGCATTGTGAACATTAAATTTTAAGTCTTATTTTTGGAATTCGACTAATTAAAAATACTTCTAAATTCCAGTTCTTTTTAGAATGGGAATGTGCGAATTGAAAATTCTTCTAAATTTTTTCTAAAATAAGTTCACATTAAATGCAGTTTAGGATGTTATACAAAATCTCTTACTTCCTGGGCAATCGCAGATGGATAAGCATGACATCACAGCACGTATTTTCAGACAGAAGCTGAAACCGTTGATGGATTTCATGGCAAAACATGAAGTATTCGGGTTTGTACGGTGTTGGTTGTACTCAGTGGAATGGCAAAAAAGAAAATTACCACACGCATATATACTAATCTGGTTTTATGACCAAATCTTCAAACGAAAACGACGAAATACCCGATGCCTAGATCGATAAGAATTTGTATAAAGTCGTGACGAAAAATATGATACATGGACCTTTCAGTACACTGAATCCAAATTCACCATTTTCCGCCATGCATGATAGGCGGAAAATGCTCTAAGCGATATCCTCGAGCATTAGTATCCAATACAGTTACAGGAAACGATGAATATCCTTCATACAGAAGAAGATCAGCAGAAGACGGTGGTAAATTAGCAACCATGCAGATGCGGAATGGTGACATCGAAGTAGATAACTGGTGAGTTGTTCCATATTCACCTTTGCTGTTAAAAACATGCAAAGCGCACATAAACGTGGAGCCTACTTATACGCAAACTGTGTCAAAATTTAATGGTTAAAAATTGAAAGGTTGTGTCAGAATGAATAAAGAAATTTACGACAAAGACGCAATCCAAGACAAGACTTAATATTAGAAGTCAGAAATGTAATCCATAATTTGTTTGAACGAAAGATTTCATTACACATTATCATGGCTCGACATTTTTGCGACGCAACTACTTACCCCACAAATCAAAAAATAAACGAAATATATTCCTCACAAGGCAAAAAAGAAACGAAAAAGCTTAAATTACATGCCTTATCTATTTAAAAACACGCGCCTATTCAAATGCAACTTTGCTTCAAAATCTGAAGCAGTCGGTAAGAATTTGCAACGTTTTGTAAGGACCAACAAGGAACATTTACATTTTTATTTATTATTCATATGAAAATTTCAAATTTCATTCTTTTACAAATATTAAAATGTATGACACAATGAAATTTACCATAAATATTTGTTTAATGAAAAAAGATTAATAATAAAATAAGTTTATAAATTTAACAAAATAATTACTAAAAGAATAGAAATATTAGCAAGTACCATTTAGTAAATTGTGGGAAAAATTTTTCACTTTTTCACAGTATACAAAAATTAAAATAATTTAATTCCTTATTCATTAATTTTACCGATTCCATCATTGTTCATAGCACGCTCAATTACAAATAAATAATATAAATTTATATTTTATATTTTGTGTTCTCTATTATGTCATTAATTATTGAAATAAAATAATAATAAATTAAAATAAATGTAGAAAATTCGTAACTGAATCATTAAATAATCACACTGCTTTCATTGTTTATTCAACATGGCCGCAAAAAGAATCGATACTCTATTAAAGACAATTAATTACAATTAATTTTACAGTATTCGATGCGAATAGCTATTCTTACAGGTATTGATCACTTTTTTTCTATTTTTTAAATTATTTCCTTTTTTTTTCTTTTTTAGAAATTATTTAATCAGATGATCATTGAAATATCAAAATTAATCATTCTTGAATGAATAGTGAAATAGATCGATCGATTAATAGATCATCGATCAGCTGTCGATGCATTTTTACCGAACAAATTAACTTCAAGTAGATAGATTGAAAAACTAAGATAGATAAAAAAATAGTAAAGTTATAATATTTTACCAACAGATTTAATCTACAATACTTGCAGGGAATTAAATACTCTTTTCCACTTGTCATTTTAGATGAAATGTTTTGAAAATAAAAATAATAAAAATAAAAGGTATTTGTCAATCTTTATTTCGAATTAATTTAAATTATAAATTTTGCTTATTTAAATAAAAAAAATACCGATCTATAGTAATGTTTTAAAGGTATCAGCAAATATCTAGAAGGAATGTGGGGGGAATAATCTGTACTGTTTACTTATTTATTTATTCATTTCAAATTAATTTTTATAACAATTTCGTCATTTGCAGTAAGTGATTCCTCTTCAAAAGGAAAAAGGGAGGATATCAGTGGTCCAATACTGCGACAATTAATATTCGATTCGAAAATGTTCGTTTAAATTAATTGTTTAATAAATATGAACATAATTACAATTTGAAATTTTTTCCTTTCTGCCATTTCCTTTTAGGAGATAGTAATTATTAATTTTTATTCATTATTGGTACTTATTTTGCATTTAAGTTTTGCGAATATAAGCTCGATTTGTCAAATTTAAATTTGATTTGTAATTTTAAACGGTCTTTAAGTTCATTTATTTTTGCAGCATATCCGATTCGGATGTAGAAAATTTTCTGATATCGGATGAGAAACAAGAAATTTCGGATATGTTAATTAATTTGTGTAAAACCTTTGGTATGTTTCATTTCTTTCAAGGATTTATACGTAATCATCAATATATGGTAATAACAAAAATAACAATAATAAAGTTTTTAAAAAAGTCCTCGAGGTGATACTTTGATATTTCTTTATCAATCATCATATTGAAATATAAGTAAATATGACATATTTTACTTACACTACTAGACTGATTATTTTCCTATCATATTATAATGGGGAGATAATCAATCTACTCGTGCAAGTGATAGATACTCTCTAGTATGATTTATATTCTCTTTCATGAGAAAACTTACTTCATTTCAATTTGTAACTCAAAATTTATGCTTCAGATGTAATTGTATCTACCGGTGGAACGGGTCTTGCTTCGCGTGATGTTACTCCTGAAGTTTGTTCTACTTATTAATTCCCATCCTTAATATGTTTATTATTGATAACAATTGAAATTGTGACTTTTAAAATTTTATGTGGTGATTCCAGATGTTAGACTGAAAGTTGCTAAGGAATTCTTTTTTTTCTTTATGATGTTGCTGATAAAAGAAAAAAAAAAAAGGAATTATTGTCACTCGAACTGAAATATGAAGTTTGTTTTAGGCAACACAAAATGTTATTGAAAAAAGATGTGGTGGATTGGAAACAGCACTTCATATGCATTCATTGCAGTTTACACCATTTGCTGCATTATCACGGTTATGTGCTGGTGTCCGTGGTTCTACACTGATTGTTAATCTACCCGGAAATCCTAAAGCTGTTAAGGTAAGCTTATTCTGGCCAGGTAATACTTTTTGCGCTTCTGGCTTACAATTATAAGATATAAAAAAAAGATTCTGACTCAAAGACTAAACTAATCAATGAAGAGGCACCGGACTTAAAATCTTAATCATTTTCAACCATAAATAAACATAAGTGACAATACAGGAATGCTTTGAAGTGTTAGAGAAGATACTACCCCATGCAGTACAGCTTCTGAATATCGGAGATGTACACGACACAGCAAATCATCACTTGGTAACTCACTGAAAGTCTTGAATTTCGATATTACTACTTCTTTCCCCCAAAACTGTGAAATGAACATATTTATTCTGATGAACATTAATAAATCTGATCAGCCTTATAAGAAAATAGAGCCGAAAAAATTTGGATTTCTGAGGAATTTCGGAAGAGACTAATTTCATTTCCATTACTATCTCTAAACTATGTGAATAGATGACAGGCAGCAATTTTTCAAATATTTATTTCTAGGAATAACATTCAAAAGATTATATGCACTTTTCATAGTTATTGCTAATTCAGTGAATATGAGCTTTTGACGATGTGTGAACTATAATTGATTCAATAAGCTTTCTCTATTTAGTATAACATTACGCAAGCAATGATTTATGTACTGCTGACAAAAACAGGAAATCACACTAGATGAAAAAAAAACGATATGTGAAGTATTTGTTGACATAAAACGTCCTTTCATTTATAAGCATCAAAACGAACGCATATCATGTAACTACTTCAGTGAAATTTCCACAAAAGATGAATGGTTTAATACAAAAGAAAAAACCTGCATAATATTTCTCTATAATTATTCTTGATCCGAATATTCCTTCAAAAGATGCATTCCCTGAAAATAAACGAATTTACGGGAGTTGAAAATGTGCCAAATGAATAAATAAAATATTAACGAGGAAGAACAGAGATCATATTCCCAGTGATATTTCCTACAGAAACCAAAAAAAAACATTGGATCTTTACTAGTAAGAAATGATGATGAGAATATTAAGCGCTTTTTGCTCTAACTCTTCCAAATCATCCCTGCACTCTACAAGAGATTAAAATTGCTACAAACCATCTCTCTTTCATTGCATTTCAATGAGAAGGCATGCGAAATCTTTTAAGAATAGAAAGAGAAAAAAAAAGATAGCATCAAACGATTAAAATTACCTCTTCGAGATCAAAATATGCCTTTTCACATTCTATTTCATTTGTGAATTCCAACATTACTTGTTTACTCTGCGATTTTTCGTCTACGGCAACATATTTAATTTGTTTTTCATCCTATAAATTCTATATTTATTTAAAATTACAAAAATTCGAGGCATGCTTAATGCAATTTAATTCGTTTTTTCTGCAGTAATTTCTTAAATCAATAAACAAAGTAATTTAATTCACCTGTCGGGAAAGAGTATCTTCCAGTTCGATTACATGTGACCATTGCATTTCGTCATCATCATTGTACAAATCAATTTTCATATGTCCACTACCCAGTAATCCCAATGCAATAAATCCAGTGAATTCGATCGGTTTATTCTAAATGTTTCATAAATTGAACTTCACAACTCATTTAGCAAAAATCCAGCAAAATAAACTTACAGGTTTCAATGGAGATGCATACGCTTCGCTTATTGTAACTTTCACTTTATGACTGGAGAGTTCTTCATAATCATCATCATTCTCCCCATCATCACAGTCGTCTTCGACATTGGCACTATCCCTTTCAGATTTATTGCCGACCAATTTCTTGTCTTTCTCGACATTTCGATTTTGCTTCCGCTGCGTACTCAAAGATGGTTCCATTTTTTTACATGAATCAGAAGATTTTGGTGAAGTGGCATCTCCTTAAAGAACATAAGAAATATTTTGATTGTGTTTGGATTTCTTTAATTCGTATTCAGTAGATGCAAAATCTAAATTAGAAGCCTGGCTTAACAGATTGAAGTATCTAAGATTTCATGATTACTTCACACCTCTTTTTATACACGATTATAAGTACATCAGACAAAAATTGAAGAACTTCACCTGCCGCAGAGGCGTCCTTCTGTTCTGGAAGAGGAAATTTATGTGCCGCAGCATTTTGAAATGCATGGATAAATTCATCCGCTAAGCTAACATCCTTGAATTTGGCGACAAAATATTCGTTTACTCCTTCCTTCTCTTCCGAATAATCCTCAAATGAATTTATCTTAAAGAATGATTTTTAAAAATATTCGATTTAACTTTTTAAACATTCACTAACAAAAGCTAAAACACAATGTTTCCATATGTTAACATAGGGAATAAAGAAAATATATGAAGCATTGATTTATTACCCTGCACATCCACATACATGCATTGTCAGTGTTTGGTTTCTTCTTGATAGTTGAATTATCCGTTATAGGTGTATTAGCGCATACTTTGAATACTTGATCTCGTCGCATGACAATACGGCATCGTTTTGTTTCAGGATTGAAGAGAATCTGTTAAAAAACCCTTATATTCTACTGTTGATGCATCACTTCTGCCCAATTATTAACAGTTCTTTCCTTTTGTTTCATGAATCCATATCAAAAAAATTCCATTACAGCATGAAATGTTTCAATTTAAGAGCAATTTTCAGTTATCAACAAAATAGTTATATAATGTTAATAAATCCTCGTACGAAATTTTTAAGTTCCTAAACAACTAAAAAGCTTATATTTTATTAGAACCTAATAATGAAATGAACCTTGATATCACCGACGCCGCGTTCTTTATACTCTTTTGTCTCAGCTACATAACGATATAGTTTTGATCGAGCTTTGAACATCACCTAGAAACACAAAGCACTGAAGTTAGTATCCAATGCCACTAAATAAAATATAAGTAAATCAAGCTGGAAAATAAATGAGTAAAAACAAAATTTAGTAAATAAAAAGAAAAAAAAATGCACCTGTTCACCTTCCTCACCAGTTTTCACTTCCACAAGCGAGGGTAGAGGAATCACAGGTTCATAATGTGCATTCGGCTCAAACTCTTCAGCATCATCCGAATTATCTTCTCTTCCTTCTTCATTTTTCTCTTTGGATGTAGATTTTTGCTTAGTGCTTGAGGAGAAAATCTAAAACATCACTCGATACAGAATATATATGAAATCTTATACACATGCATTTGAAGGCACCTCTAGTCTATATTTCTACTTCATGATTTGAAAATGATAAACGCACAAACTATTCCTCACGTTCTTTCAGTTTTTAATATAGAAATATATCTGAGATAACACTGTATTCAGAAGTTGTACATTTTTTTAGAAACTTACGGAATTCATTGATGAATCAAATTTGCCACCGCCAAATGGTGTGATAACTTTATTTCCCGCATCTTCCGGTTTTGAGGGTGTTTCCGACTTTACTTTTGCTGCTAATGCAGCGAATCCACCAGTGGAAGATGACTTCCCAAAAACAGAGCCACTAGCTGAAACAGATACATATCGCTGTAATTACTGAAATAAACATATCCTGCAATATGCAAACTATTAGAAAAAGCATGAGACTCAAGTGATGTGAGAATCAATAATTTGATGCTTTATAATATATATTTAGAAACTAATTTTTGAAAAAGGTAGCTCATATTAATACCAAGTTTCATTACAGTAACAGTAATATGAAGCGTGCAGTGTAGGGAAAAAAAAAAAAAAAAAAAAGAGAGGTAAAAAAGGATAATTTAAAATTCTTGTAGATAAAAATCCAGCACATTTTCGAACCAAACTATTCGAAATCTAACAATTTGTTTGCACTAAATTGACAAATACTTACTAAATGCAGAACCACCAAACAGGGATGATTTCGTATTCACGGCAGTATTTTCTGTTACTGGAATGTTTAAGACATAATCAATAATAGTAAAAATGAGAAAATTTCATGTAAATGGTGATAGTGCAAAAAACATTTTCTCAGCACATAAAAACTTTCAAGCGCTTGTCATTGTAGTATTTAATTAGCAAAAACAACTCTGAGAAGTTTAACTAACTTTCTGCTGGACTTGAGGTGATAGTAGGGGATGACTTTGTCCCAAAAGTTGGTGGGCCGCCGATTGCAGCAGAGTTGGATGGAGTAAATTTAAAACTGAAATTGGGTACACTAGGAGTTGGCGAAGCATTTGTTGTTGCAGTAGTTGTAGTCGTAACTGAGTGGAAAATAGAACTTGGACTGGTAGTTGCGGTTGTTGTTATAGGTCCAGAGACAAAGTTACTAAACAGCGGTTTTGCAGCCGTTGGAGCAGCATTTGCAGATACAGTCGTAGTTGTCGCCGGTTTGAAACTGAATGTAGGTAGCCCACTAAAAAATCATTGACATTGACAGCTGAATGAATATGAAATCTAACCAAAATTATTAAATAAGGGGAGAAATAAACAATCTGCAACTACCTGTTAAATGCAGCAGTTTTAGTGGTGACATTGGTAGGTAAACTATCACCGCGAAAACCAAATGTGATTCCACTGCCACCCTTAAGCGGAGCAACTGTTGATGTTGGCTTACTGAAATAGAATACATTGAAATTCTCATTTTTAAGAGAGTGATTACTCAGCAATAAACGAAAAAACAGACATCTTCGAGAAAAATTACAATGACTGGAAATTCGGAATCAGGCACCTCGAGAAAACTGAAGAAGCCGAAATTGTGGAATCAATTCCACCATCTTTTGTTGTGCCACAACATATACAGGCAGTTGCATTTACTGCATTTGATATGTAGCAAGCGTTGCATGTCCAGCTAGAAATCAAGAAAACATAAAATAACTTTTAAAAGAAAATTGCAAAAAAAGAATATAATCTATAAGTATTTATTAAGTTGTTTTTGAAATTATAAGTTAGAAAACAATCAAAGCAAAATTAAAGATTACCTTCCTGCTGGTGGTTTGAATGCATCACCAAAGCCTTTCACACCATCACTCTTTCTTTCTTCACTTCCTTTCACCTCTTTTCCCTTTTCTTTGTCATCCGATGCCATATTAATTGTTGATCCTAAGATTTTAAAAATTGGACTCAAAATAAACATTTCATTAAAAACCAAAAAATATTTGCTTTTCGGAATATGATTACATTTTAGCACAAAATATTGAAAAAGTGAATTAAAATTGATAAAAATCACCTTTACTATCAGCCAAAGAAACCGCATTTCGAGCCGCATTGAATACAGCTTCAAAATTTTTTGCCATTTCAGCCGTTTTAAAACGAGCAGCAAATTTCTCCATCTTTTCTTCTTCAGCGAAATCTTGTGCAAGCCAAACAAATGCTCGATCCGATTTTTGTAACGGTGTCAAAGTCATCGCTTGCTGAATCATGTGATTCGCACAAACCTGAATTATTACGCAAACTATTAATACCTCGAATTTAATTATGGAAAATGGTAGACAAAAGTAAACAACTACCTTGTGAACTTGATCACGGCGCATAACTATACGACATATTTTTGTTTTTGGATTTTCAAGAATCTTTAACGTTCCAATGCCTCGCTCTTTATATTCATTATCAACAAATCGGAATAATCTGCATCTTCCGGCAAATTTAATCTGCAAAACACCAAAATCGCTGTAACATTTGTATCGAAAGCATAAATCTTTATGAGAAAGACAATATTAGTCACTGGCATGGAAATTTAACAATCTGTGGCGAGGTTATGACTGGTTTTAGATGAATGATACTCATTTTAATTTTATAAGGCTTTTTATGTACCTTAAAAGGATTATGACAGGAGATCTCCAGTCATTTTCTTCCAGTTACTTTTATAATTTATTTTATGAATGTTGTGTGTTTTACACGGGTTATTATTTTTATTCTTATTTTTTCTCAGTCTTCTTTCTATTCTCAGTGTTCCTCAAGCCCATTAAAAATGATGTTTCAATATCCAAGGAGTTTTGTTCTAAAAAAAAAAAAAACTTTTAAAGCCAGCGACTTTTCTGTCAAGAAAATGATATGAAGAGAAAGCAACCAATGCTATTTTGCAACATATCAGAATTATCTAAAAGACAGCCTACCACTTCATTTTCTTCGCCCGTTGTTAGCTCGACAAGTTCTGGAAGAGGAACAACAGGTTCAAAATGAACAGATGGCTCGAAATGTTCTGGCGCTTCGTCATCATCACCTATAAAAAAATTTTTCTTATTTCAGAATCTTTTTTTGGTTTCTTCTCGAAAACTATAATCAGAAATATGAAAGACATGAATAGCGAAAATTTCTGTGAAATTTTTCCACACTAGAAAAATTTGGAATCAAAAAATAAGTCTTTCAAGAATTTCAACCATCAATTTTACCTGTTGGTTCATTCTTTCCTAAAGTCCCACTACTGATGTCTTTCGGTGTTGTTACGAAGCTACTCTCTCTCTCATCCTTCTTTCCTACTTCCATCTGAATATTTTTGGGTGTAGAAGAAAACAAATTCCCAAATGTGTTCAAAGAATTAGTATTAGCGGACATTGTTTTTGTAGAAAGAGGTTTAGCCGGTTTAGGTGAAGCGGTTGTGAACGTAACGGATGAAGCATTTGTTGGAATTTCTTCTGAAAATTTAATGAACATGAAGAATAAAAAATACAAGAACACCATAAACATTTTACTTGATAAAAAATTGCAATATATATAAAAAATGGCATAAAAAATGAGTGCATAAACTTACGTTTTACAGAAGTTCCAAACATAAACGGTGTGCTCGTTTTCGTTTGACCACTTAAAAGTACTTGCGATTGCGTCTGCTGTGACGGTATCGTTTTAGATGCAGCTACTGAAGTTGCAGCTGAAGATGGCTTTGACGTATTATTACCTACAGATGTATTCGATACAATTTTAGTATTAATTAAAAAATAAAAAAGTGTATGAAATATTTTGTAGAGAAATTATTACATTGATCATTTAACATTCTATTTAATCTATATAGAGATGAAAATGAAACGCTCTACCAATGATATTCTAAGCATCTTTTATTAGCCGATGCACAAATGCCAGATAAACTATAACGCTCATTTTCATTTATGTAATTAAAAGAATACGAAGTTGAATATATTTTAACAGTCTGGAAGCCAAGTCTTGAAGATCCCATTTCAGGATCATGTCACGAATTATTGCCAGAAAGTGCAAAGATAACATTATTCACTACATATTATAAAGGAAAAATTGGCTGGATAGAGGCATGATGAAACTCAAGAAAGACTACTTATAAATTGATTGGTCAAGATCATAAATATTCACTAGACTGAATGAGTTTAAGACTAAGTGATCCAATGATCATATATACAGCAACAATGTCAGAAATAGAAATTTCAATTTACAAACATGCAAAAGAAAATGAAATTAATTATGGTACTTACATAAATATATTAGATGGAAAAATGTTTGGAAGATAGATAACACCTGTTATAATTGATGAAGTAACTGAAGGTTGGAAATTAAATTGTTGCTGCTGTTGTTGCAATTGAGTCGTCATTGTATTTGGAAATAGAGATGTTTGTTGGACTGGAAGAGGTAAATTGGCACAATATCTAAAAGCAAAAATAAAGTACGATGGCATGATAATTTCAATTATATCAGCCTATCAGTTTTAGGAATTTAGATAATTTAAAAAAAAAAAAAAGACAATTTTTTTTTTAAAAAGATAATTTTTTCTTCCAAAATGTTGCGTGCAACATGTCCTATGATATCCTTTCATATTTGCATAATGCAATAAAATTATTGAAAATAATATTTAATGCAAATTTGCATTCTCTTTAACTTCAAGCATCTTTTAACTCTCATAATCTCAAAATCTTTTAAACTCAAGCAGTTAAGCTATATGTAGTAGATGGCAGAGGAAGACGAAAGTTTTATACCCAGTGGAAGCAACAGACATCTGAGGATGACTGCATGCATTGGGAATTAATGTTGTCTGTGGCGATCCATACATTGAAGCCTGAAGATTTCTAACATGAACATTCCGTATTTCTTATGCATTTTTGATATATAGAAAAATTCTTTAAAAAAATTTAAAACACAACACCGAGAGGATAAATAAATAGCCAGCATTTCAGATTACTTAACAGAATTGGCATACTACTTTCTGTTGCGGAACTAAATCAGCTATCAGCAATTAAAAATGACCGAAGATGTAATTAGAAATAAATATAACGAAATAATTGGAAGTTCACATCAGGAAACTATAATGCTATGCAATCAGTTCGCACTAGTTTTAAAAAAAAGTGAAATTAAAGATGAAAGGGTTCATACCATAGCGCGTTGTTGTTGTGCAGCAAACTGCAGTTGCTGTTCAAGAATTTGATTAGCAAACTGCTGAGAGATGACTGGTTGTTGAGTGGTATCCGTTGACGGAGTTACACCAAAAAATGAGCGTGGTGAAGAAGCTCGTGTAAATGTCACTTGCGGTGATGCATAACTAAAGGCTGGTACGGATGATGCCATAGCTAAAAATTTTGGAAATTCCATAGTTACATAAAAAAAGGTGGCATATTTTAGAAACAGTATGCCACAAAAACGAAGAAGTCTGGGGATTTTCCCATAAAAAAGGGATAACAATGGTCAGGAAAATTGTAAAATTAGATAGATATTCAGGTTTTGTTCGGTCAGAAAAACAATAGTTTGATTCAGACATTATAGCATCACAACTATTATACGACTATAAATAAATACTAGAAAGATAAGTATCGAATCGAATTACATTTCAATATCCTCTATTTCTAGGAAAATTTGAATCTCAGTGACATATGCAAAATCTTGATGATAATATGAGCAATAAAATGAAGGTAAAATAAAAGTACAATCTAGTGAGAAGTCTCATGTGATTATCCAAATGCAAAATAGTACTTAGAATGTTGTAACTAAAAAAACTTGCCTGGACGAAGATCAGGGCGTTGCAAATTTCCATGCGAATCTCCTGTGTTTGATATTCTCAACATAGAAACCATATTCATCAAGCGATCAATTTCTTCCCTTTGACGCTAAAAGAATATTTGTTCCCAGTTCGAACTTCGGTTAACGAAAGTAGATATTTCCATACTCAAAGCGTGTGAAGTACTAATATTTGTTATTAATTAAAATAACGGCAACAGGAAATATCGAGAAATACCTTATCCAGAATATCGATAAAGCGTTCATTTGCCTGAGCTTGACCGCGTCGAAACTCATCCAAAATCATTTTTTGCACAGCCTGTAATAATACTAATCAGATTTTCCTCAGAAATTTATCAAAATATATCTCTCCAAATCTTAACAACTACATTCTCACAAAATGATTTTTTGAAAAAAAAAAAAAAAAAAATGATTTTGAAAAAAAAAAAAATATTGAGCACCTGAACAAAATTCATGCTCATTATTGAAATTTGGATATTTAAACACATTACCAACAAAATTATTGCATTTAAATAAAACAATCCCACTAGAAATCATCATCAAATTATCCAAATAATCGATCAAACTAATATTTGGAATAAAATTCAAAATAACTGCAATATCATTCAAATGAACGAAATAACAACGAAATAACAAAATACCAACCAAATTATGGAATTACTCAAACATATAGATATTAAAGGTTTTCTTGTTCAGTTGACATCTATCACGATGTTCTTGAAAAAAAAATCCATCTTACCTCGACAGTATCCAAACGACGAAGAATATCATTCTGAATTCGTGATGTATTCAAAATAGCCTGTACAACAACAGCATCTTCATCGGTCTCGATTTCACTACCATTTCCTCCTCTACCACTTTCGTTACTTCCGCTAGTTGCGGCAGCGGCAGCAGCAGCACGATTGTCTCTCATTTTTGCACAATATTACGCACGAATTTCTGCTTAAAGTTTATTAGAACTTTAAAGGAATTTTCAAAAAGAAAAGTTCAAAAAAATAAAGAGTAACGATTTATCCTTAATCTATCGAGTCAATGACTTTTGCTACGCATATAAACTCCAGAACTGAAATTTGGAAAAAAAAAACTACCAGAAGTAAGGGTTTTTATAATCATACCCTTTTTTCAATATCTCTCAAATCCCTACTTTCTCGATGTTTCTTAAATCCTCTTCCAACAGACCTCAGACCCTTCCTCCCGTAAATTTTACAATCCTAGAAAAACCCGGAAACGAGTATACCCTAACAACAAGCTTGAACAATGACTAAAATTGTCCGAGCTTTCTAATTGCATTTATTCCTAGAAGATAAATGATGGCCCGTTATTTTTAACATATCCCAGCGAATGAGTTACTTCGCATGACATTATGTTATTTAGCCATCGCAAATCTTGGCTCATTATGGAAAAAAGATTCTTTTGGCCGACATAATAATGAAATTAATTTAAATATATTTTACATAAATAAGGATGTAAATGTTCGTTGTTCATTTTGACACAATGTTTCAAGTTATTCACCGATTGATTTGAAATTTGGAAACGTTGCATTCGAGTAGGTGCATGTTTTGGATACATTTTTTTTTTTTTTTTACCTTTATGACAGGTAAAAAAAGTGAGCGGACTAGATTCATTGAATAACCTTACTTTCTGTAATAACATGTGAGATAAACCAGTCATAAGACCACATGCTGGAGGAGAAGCTCCGAAGGATTTAAAAGATCAGGACTTCGGAGCTTCAATCATTTTTAGTCACAATAGTTCGGCGGCAGCAAGAGTTCAAGTTCAAGTTCATTCACAACTCAATTTCTTTATAGCGATACGTAAAGACGTTAAAATTAACTACAAATATGTGTGTCCAGCTGCAAAACAATTGATTAACTGAGATATCCCAACATTAATTGCTGGAAATTGGGAACGAAAAGATGCCGGTTGATTTGAACTCAGGACGAATTTCATTGTTTCATAATTTTTGCAGTTTAGTGAAATCAAAAGAAGAATGGTTGAAAAAGCATTTCCTAACATTCAAATCAATTATGAGAATCACGACTGGATGAGTGAACGAGCTACTCTTGTGGCCAAGAACAAAGACGTCTATGAACTTAACAATATTATTCAGTCTAATGTTCAGAGCAAAGTAGTCACATTTGGATTTACTCGATCTACAAGGGATGCCACCGCACGTGCAGCAATTGAAAATTGGCGTGCTAATCATCATGTTGCGAAATATCAACCAAACCAAAGCTTTGTAATGGTACGCGGGTTGCAGTATAAAATTAATGAGCAATGTCATCGAAGCAACAATCTTGACAGGCTGCTGCTGTATCGCCTTAAACTCCGAACTGTTGCTATTGCTGTGTCGCTGTAAGAACTCCGGACTTAAATTGAACTGCTACTCAAATCCTGTTCTTTTCCTCGCGGGTCTTCTACCCTTTACTTGATCTCCATAGTGTCTTCTCTGGATTTGTTAGCCTCACTTTGGTTATCTGTTGGAGCGTTTTGGCGGCAAACATGTTTGTTCTTTTTGTAAACATGTTTATTGTTTATTCTTTTGGTAAACATGTTTATCGTTCCTTTGAAACTATGTCGCGCCATTTGATTTTTAGTATTCCTTATTCACAATAATTGTTGCGGTCCTATTTGGCATCTTTCAACTTTCGCCAACATCTAATATATTTAATTTCACAATGCTTGTGAGTATAGATATAGAGATTGTTTGGTTTGCCTCGGGACTCTATAACATGCAACATGTAATTGTTCATGTTAGAAGCAAACGCCTCTAGATTTAAACAGCACAATTCTAAAGATTGGCCCTGAGTTTTGCTACGGTGATTGCAAAAGTCAATCGAATTGTGCATTGCAATCTCTTAAATTGAAATGGCACATCCTTTGAAATCTTAAGTATCCGAGGAATGAGAACATCTTCAGCTTTGAAAAGTCTTATCAAGATTGTTGCTCCCACAACGTTGCTCATTAATTTTTTATTGCAAGCCGCGCGCCGTTGCAAAGCTTTGACTGGTTGATATTTTGTAACATGATAATTGGTGCGCTGAATTTTCAATTGCAGTACCTGCAGGTGGCATTTCTAGTAGATCGAATGAATCAAATATTCTGTTGGATGATTAACCGCTTCATCTATTTCCACAACAGAATCGACGGACTTATGTGTGACTGCTTCGCTTTGTTTGATTGAATAATTTTGCCAAGTTCGTAGATGCCTTTGTTCTTGGCCACAAGAATAGCTTGTTCATTCATCCAGTTCTTTTGATTTCACCAAATTGCAGAATTTATGAGACAACGAAATTCTCCTAAGGTCAAATCAACTGGCATCTTTCCGTTCCCAATTTCCGCAATTGATTTGAGAATATCTCAGTTGATCGATTGTTTTGCAGCTGGACACGCATATTTGTAGTTAATTTTAACATCTTTACGTGTCATCGTAAGAAATTGACTTGTGACTGAACTTGAACTTGAACTCTTGCTGCCGCCGAACTGTTGCGACTAAAAATGATTGAAGCTCCGATGTCCTGATTTTTTAAATTCTTCTGGACTTCTCCTCCAGAAATCCCCTTAGAATTAATTTGATTTACGCTTTATTACAGAAAATAGGATTGTCAATAGATTCAGTCCGCTCACTTATTCTTACCTGTCATAGATGGTACAGTTTAAAAAAAAAAAAAGGTATATGTCTAGATAAACATGCGTCTATCTGAATGCAACATTCTATCAAATTTCAAATTAATCGGTAAGAATCGAAACATTATGTCAAAATGAACAAGGAACATTCACATTTTAATTTATCTACTATCAACTCGAAGCGTGGCCAAGTCCAGTTATTATAAAATATTAAAATAAATTAAGGAATAGAGAAATAGAAATATTTTATTGCAGTTATGATAATCGAACTATAAGGTTTATAATTCTTAAAATATATTTATCTGACATCACTTAAATCACGTAATTCAGTTGGATCGTATTAATTGAAGAAACAGGAAAAGATATTTAGACGTTTAGTTCCATTATATTGCTCATTTTCCGCTTATTCCTTTAGATTCAAAATATGAAAGTTTAAAAATTTACTATTTTGAATATTTATTTAGCTTACTTAGCAAATGATATTCATGGATGAAAACATTTTCACTAATTTTTGGGTCATGAAATATAAAATTCGATTCCGAAACTCTTACCTGTTTCATATTGCATTACAAACAATAGTAATTGTTTCTTGAACTTTTAACCTGAATCAAATAGTTACTTTCCTGTTAAATATAAAAATTTTTCTGTAATAGAATTAATTAATATTATGCGGTAGCAAATTTCAATCGCTTAAAAAATTTAATGACTTTAAATTGCTTTAAAAAATATATTAATTTGCATAATTTTTACTTTGCCATTCGTCATTGAAATGGATTATTCCTTATTTTTCTTGTGTCTTTCTAATTTTTTTCAAAAAAAAAAAAAAAAGAGAAAGTTGAGATTTTTATAATTTGGAAGATTATATATCAATTTTTCCTTTGTGCTATTTTAGCCATTTTAATGTAATAATTTAAGCTATCATTTTCATTTATTTTAATATAAAATGATCACTAATGTTAATAATTAATTGCTTAGAACGAGTGATTGTAAAATGGGCAAAATATTCAGCAAACCAGATATAATTGTCCAAATTATGATCCAATGAAATGATAACTGTTTATAGTACTCATCAAATATTACCAGATTTTCAATCATTTTGAATATCTTATCTAAAATATATTTTTTAAATTAGTTTTTTGCTTCATCTTTCTTTCCTTTTTTCAATAAGTTTAAAGATTCGATGAGTCTCTTTTTTTTTTTTTTTTTTTTTTTTTTTTTGATTGAATAATCAGTCAATCAAAAAGTTGACGTTTTCGAAAA
>KZ269978.1:2760689-2770742 GCA_002249935.1 Onchocerca flexuosa | reverse complement strand
TTATGAAGGTGTAAAAGCTTGAAATTCTTTTTTCCAATTTACTAATTCGAATTCAAGTATTTATCAATTCAAGTTCAAGTATTAAATAATCAAGAAACGGAAAAAAATTTCTTCCCCTTTCATTTTTCCTCTTTTTCTGTTCTTTTAAAGAATATGAGGTTGAAATTTTTTTTTTCTAGTACACTAATTCGAGTTCAAGTACTCGAGTATTTATTAATTCGAATTCAAATATGCTGAGGGATGAAAAAAAAAGTTTTTTTTTTTCGCTAAACCTTAACTTCTTCAAGTAATAAAGTTGGAGTTTTGATTGATTAATTGAATAAATACTTCAAATTTCTAATTTTAGCAATTAAGTTGGAATTTTGACCGATAAAATAGATATTTAAGTTCAAATTTGCTCCAATTAAATTTTTTTATTATTATTGTGGGTGTAAATTGAATAATAAAAAAATATATGTATTTCACACATATGAAACTTTTGTGTAGTATTCTATTAGAAAATTAGCACAAATTTAGAATAACTGAAATTTTTTGAATGTATTCAAAAATTTATTTTACGCATAAAAACTTAAAATGCAATTTTATTTTATTTCAGATTATTTTGGCCAATAAAAAAAATGGCTTTCAAACTTGGTGATGAATTGATGCATATGATCGGTGATTTTGCAAATATGAATCGTTCGCCGGATTTCAAAGTGAAAACTAATAATGAAAATCCACAAAAGGCACCAAAACCAAGAACTGAACGAATACATTCTATCAATTTAGCTGTTGGTGTTTCGGTGAGTAAGAGAAATATATGAAAAATAATTAAAAATTTTTAACTGATTGATTAATGATTATTTTCGAGCATAGAAAGATACAAATTATCGATTGATCAATTAAAAAGAAATAATTTTAGCTTTCTGGTTTTTTTGCTATCCATTTATTTGGTAAAAAATTATATTTCACGAGAACCATACTTTTTTTTTCTTTTCTTTTGGAGATATTGTTATATATGTTGAATGATTAACTGAAGTACTTTGGGAGAGGGATCGAAAATTTTTTGAAAAACAAATTTTTTTTTCCCCTCAAAAAAAAGTGTTATGCAGCAAAACAAAAAAAAAGGAATGAATAATTTCTCTGATGACCTTTTTACTTAATATATTATACGAGTAAATAAAATGACGGATTGATATGAATTTAGAAAAGTTCAGAAATATTTTTTTTTTTTTTAGATTTCATATGGTTCATTAGGGTTAATGTATAATACATTATTACCCCATTGTAATTTTTCTAATTTTTTTTTTGATTCAAATGTTAAGAATTATTACAATACAGTAATTGCTATATCATAATAAGCAGCAGTTTTTTTAGTTGCAGTTTTAGCATTTTTTTTTTTTTTTTGATATTTAAAAAAATTTCAGAAAGGATATCTGATAACCAAGATTACGAAACTTTAATTTTAATAATGATTGGTGTTGACTAATTTTTTAGTGCTGATTTTAATAAAATTGAAATAATTTATATGATATATTTTTAAGAGTAATTTTTATAAAACTGAAATAACTTATAAGATATAACAAAAATTTTCATATTATTAATATAAATTTAAAGTAAGCAAATTTTTTTACAAATATATTGTAATAAAAGTGATGAAGAAAAATTAAGCATTATTTTAGGATGAACCACCACCTTTTAATGGACCAAATATTGGAATACGACGACAATCAAGTGATAAAACACTACAAGCAACTCAACCGATTAATCAACGTACTTTTTCAGCTCCAGTTCATATGAAAGACGATATTGAACAAATAAGAAAAAAATATGGGAAATTTGCATTAGTAAAAGATAAAAATAATGGAATGGAAGAAGAATCTAATCTTGAAGTACTACCAGAAGAAGAAACGGATTCTCCATTATCAACACCTATTGATGCAACGGAATCAACAATAATCCATAAAGAAGCATCAACAGTTAGTGATGATAATGATAATACATCTATAAATGCGACAATATTATCACCAGTATTGCTTCATACTAAAATTATCAATAATGTGGGTCATCGAGGATCTATTGTTCTTATTGATGAGTGATGATAATAATAAGCCACAAAAAGTCACGTAATCGCAAAGCTATCAATAATTAATTTATCAACTGGCAAGATAAGAATTGGTGTTATCGATAAACAACTCACCAGTTGGCAGGACAAAATCAGTATTACCGATAGTCGACTTATCAATTGATAAGATAAAAAATTATTGTCAATAAGCGATACATAAGCGATACAGCGATACATAAGCGATACATCAATCTGACAAAAATCAGTATTATCGATACGACATATCAATTTGTGGGAGAAAAACTAATGTTATTGTAATTTTTAGATTTGTCAACTGGTAGGATAAAAACTATACTATCGATAAAAAATTAGTCAATTATAAAATAAAAACTAAAAGTATCAACAAATGATTTCTTAAATGGTAAGATAAAAATTGATGCTTTCAATAAAGGTTTCTCATACCTATCACATTTTCATTTCCTATTCGAAAAATGAATTCCAGTTCTTATTAATGAATTTCATTTCATGTTGTAACTTCATTGTGCCACTTACTTTTTGTATATAAAATACATTTCTACATCGATTCTGCTTCTTTTTTTTTTCCGTTGCCTGGATACAGAATTAAATATAGAATTTTTGCAAATTACTTGTTCAGATGATTGTTATTTGATTGGTAAAATTCGATTATCTTACAAATTAATACGGAAGAAAATTAAGTACCACTTATCCTGGAAAAATATCCAAATTTACCGAAGTAAAATAATACAAAGATGCTACAAGTGACACGTTACTGTATTTGTGAGTTTGGTGAAATTGTAATTAATCCCAATTCAGACCAATACTTGGTTTCAAATAATTAGAACTGCTAAATTCGCTTTTAAGGATTTCGAATTCACAAAATTTTATAGAGTAATAATACATATCCATCAATTTTGTTAATGCAATAATTCATTGGCCTGTTATACAATTCTCGAGAAGTGCAATGACCAGAAAAATGTAAAACACTTCTAGCCTGATCTCTTCTCTGGGATATTTTTTGATGTTACAGTAAACTTAGTAATGATACTCCATGAAAAAAGAGGAAAACTAAACTAAAAATGAAAGCAGAGCATAATCCTTTATCATAATCACCCCTACATGAAAATAAGATACAGTAGGAATCGCAGCAGTGAAGTATTTTATAACTGTTGAATAAGACATTATTAAACAGCTTTATTATTTAACAAGTTCCATATATTAAAGTGAAACAAGCAAGAAAAAGAGAAATGCCAAATAACGTGATAAAGGAATATTTTATCATTCTTCACAAGATAAAGATTACTTGATCTCATAAAATTCAAAGATATTAAACAATAGAACACAAAAAAAGATTCTAATTTCTTCTAAACCAATTTTATTCCAAGAACCATATTCAAACTTATCATCCTTTAAATATTTGCAAAAATCCTGTATGTGAAAATAAAGAAAATTTTAGGAAACATCCATCGTTTTCAAGCCACATGCAATCGTTCGCATTCTCGTCACGAATTTTCAAAAAAAGAGATCAAGTGAGGAATAGTTAAAGCAGTTGCTGTCTACATAAGGAATGTTTCGAAGTCATGCATAAAAAGCAGACAAATGTCCAAAGGATATGATGCAAAAAGAAATGTTGTTAGATAAGCCGTTATTAAGCATATTTGGCAGCTTTATGGCTATTGGAAAGTCGAAATTACCATATTTGCGACGATAAAAAAGAAATTTTTCAGAACATTTATGCTCCTTCCTTAATTTTTAAGCATTCTTCTGTACCGACCTTAATTTGTTCTGCTGCAGCAATATACTCTGATGTATCCTGTAACAGTGCTTCATGCTCACCAATCACCTAAAATACAAGATAATCATCTGCATGAAGAGAAAAAAATAACGTAAATGAAAGAACTGAAAACTTCATTAGAATTTTAACAACATTTAAAATATCTAATTATATATTTTATTTGTATGGCTTATTACATATTTTATTTTTAATAACATCTTTGCGGCTAAATGCTTACCTGCCATATAGGTATAGAAAAAAAAAAAACTTCCCCAACAATGGCAATTATGATAAATCAGTAATCAATTCTTCTTTTCGTGGCTAATGTTAATTGTTAACTAACAAAATTTTCGCTAAATGATTTCCAAACAATTAAAGTTCCTTCATATAATATATAACAACAAAAGAAAAAAGAAAATTGGATAAATTTCGTGATAGAAAATTCATCCAACTCCAACTTTTTTTAAATTTTCAATCGAATTCGTCAGTCGTCGAGCACATTCTGGTATCATTTGTTTTGTTTCCTGAAAAAAAGAAAAAGAAAAGAGGTTTAATCTTTTCCTTATGCACATTTTTCAGTCATTGAAAATGATTATCTGCTTAGAGAAAATTTCAAAAATATTACTTGAAGCAATTCGACCTGTTTCTTAAGGATGTGTTCATCAACATCACCACCAGCTTGCATTGTTTGCAATTTGTTCATTAATTTTTCCTCTTCTTTTTCATAATAACATAATTCCTTGATCAACCGTTTCACAACACCCGTCTTAATTGCTATATCTTTTAGAACTGTAGGATCTGCCATTATTCTGCAAAATTAACTTTTAAAACAGTAAAATACAATTTTAGTTATTTAATACGATATATTATAACATTTTTTATGATGAATGTTGCTATGCATTTATGGACCTTAGCAATCACTGCCTTAATGATTGTAGTTTATCGATGTTTTATTACTCATCTTGATATGCTATTAATCTATTACTCGATTATTAGCTAATTCAGCCAGTTACTATCATAAAATCGACTAGTTGTTTGATTGTTCAATAACGGAATTAATTATTGCATTATTTAACAGAATGATTCGCTGATGAAATGATGTGTATGAAAAATAAACGACATTGTTAAATATACAATGTCTAAAGTTAATCAAGTATTATTATAGCAAGTTTGTAAGAATAACAAAATGTTGCTATAATAAAAAAAATTAATATAATATTTGAATAGTAAAATATGAAAATATCTTGGAAAATTAACAAAATTAAGCCACGATATTTAAATATTTAAACATGAGGAAGCTAATATTCAATACTTAAATATTTAATTGTAATATTTAAGCTTTTCAACATAATGCCTTTTTCTGGAATTTTTTATCGAATAATTAAGAATTGAATTATCAAGTGATCGAATATAAAGCAAATATCTCCGTTTTCCTAACCATAAGTTCGGATTATTATACTTCGTAATACAATAATTCAAACTTATATGTCATCAAACTTCTTCTTAGCAAATAACTAAAAAGTGTAAAAATCTGCCATCTTTACGTCTCTTCATTTATCAAATAATTAAAAGGTGTAGCAAATCCCCCGCTTTAATATCCGTTCCTTAGTAATGTCTGGAATTATTGCACTGTATAATTTGAAAAATTCGAACTTGATACTCGATTACTATACATATACATATATGTATGAAGCAATCAATTCTTGATTACTTGGATAACTAAAAATGCAGCGAAACCCTTCACCCTCAACAACTGTCACTCATACCTCTTCAGCTTTCAACCAATTATCCTGAAATGGAGTAAATAGTTCACGGAACTGCCTGCGGCCCGTAAATATCAGCATGAACAGGAAAAGGGGCCACGTAAAGCTAGGTTGTGCGTTTGAATATGGGATATTTTTGCGAGGAGTTGTCTGAAAGGAATTTGATGGTACATAAGTCTAGGATTATTGTGCTGCATAGTATGTTGCATTGGGTAAAATGTAAAATTCGGTACTCGATTACTTCATGATATTAATATATATATATATATATATATATATATATATATATATATATATAATAAATTGGTTATTTGATAATTTAAATACTTAGTCACTTAGTAAATCATTGATTTGTCTGTTTGGCAATTCGGCTGGCTAATTATTCGATTAATTGGCGAATTAATCAATTCTTGATTGCATAATAAAATTAGTTATTTAATTGCTTGATAGAATGAATAGCTGATTGATGGAATAATAAATTTGACTAACAGGATTATTTGAAATAATTATTATTATTACTATAGTCTTTAAAGAATCAGTATGTGAAAAAGAAAGGAACAGCAATTATAAAGAATGTTCGAGGCTTATACACCTACAGAGATAGCGACAGGATTGGAGAAATCAATTGATGTAGCATCATTGGCTGCTCATGGTTAAGATATTTCATTCGGTTATTCACAAAAAATATTTTTTTTTTCATTTTTATTTTTTTGGATAATCAAATGATTAGCATGGAAGATTAGCATGGAGAAGAGATAAAAGAATTTTTATCTGTTAGAATTTCTTTCCTTTATCAGTATGATCATTATTTGTGATTTAATACAGTTCATTTAATTATATTAAACATTAAAGGTCATGCTGCCAAAGTTTATGTTGGAAGTAAGGCTGGTTATTTATTGGCATTAAATGGAATCCGAGGCGGTTTGTCTTTCATTTTTTTTTTTTTTTTTACAGCATAGTTTGAGAATACAAACCTGTTGGGATGTTTATGTAATGTATAATATAACAAATTGTAATTTAAATATTTTATTTAGTAATAATAATAAATTTTCAGAAAAAAAAAAGGATATTTTTTAAGTAATTCTAGAATATTATTGTTTTATGACAAATATATAAATTATAGGTAAGCGTGGATACGATCTGTCGATATGTCGATCGTTCGAAAAAAAGACTATAAATGAATTGTGTTGTATTGAAAGGCATGATATATTGCTATGTTTAACTGATTCACAACTTGCCGCGCATGATCTTTCTGATCCATTTGGCTTGAAAGCACTTATTTCCGATGTTAGACCCATATCCGCTTTTTGCGCCACTGTATCAGAGGTACATTTTTTTTTATTATTTACTGAAGAATTACATTTTCGAAATCATAGCATCGTATTGTAATTATTATTTATTTAACTTCAAAAGATGAAATCAGTTGATGGAGTGTTATGGAGCAATGTAGTACAGCAGTGAGTCGTTAAGTAAATTTTGCTTGAAAATGAATGTGTAGTCGATATTTCGTGACTTCTCAATGAAATATGTTCAAAAATTTACAGATCGATGGAATATTATATGTAGCTGTAAGTTCAAGAAAGAAAATATTTCTTTACAAGTGGATCGTTGATGAATTTACTATGATGCCTTTTGAAATGTCATTAGGTAATTCATTTTTTTTTTTTTTTTTTTTTTTTGAGTTTTAAAAGAAACTAATTCAGCTTATATTTTCTTGTGCATGTACTGATTTCATTTTGCAGCGTTTTTTCCGGATTACGTGAACTATATGATTTGGTGTGGTCCCATTATATCTGTGGTTGCACAAAACGAATATTACTATATGACCGTCTTTCCGATTAGGGTATGAATCAATTGCAAGAATCTGGAATATATGGGGGAATATCTATATTCAAAGATCTGAAAATGGTGACTTATAATAAAGATTTCACTAATCAGTCAGTTAAATTTGGAGTGGATATTGTGAAAAGTTTTTAGGAGGATGCAGTGAATGTGAAAAAATTATTTGATATTGGTTCGAAAACAGAAAACCCAGTTATTATTGGATTGCCTGATTATAAGCAGATTGCATATTGTCGTGATAATTTCTTATTTTTTCAAGAATATTATGGAACCGTGAATCCGATATCAGAAGTGAAATTTTCGGAAGCCCCTCTTAATATAGGTGTGTTAACCTATTCTTTTGAAACATTTTTCAGTCAAACATTCTTGCTCTTCTGTTTCTAATCTTCTCATGCCGTTTAATTTTGACACTAGGAGAACCTGAATCTAGAATAGTATTAAATAGTTTTTTTTCAAATGGCTATTTACAGTATACGATGCTCCATATTTGTTGGCACTCTTAGGGAAAGGAAAAGTTGAAATACGATCAGTTAGGCCAGCTACACATATACAAACTGTACAACTGAATAAAGCGATGTACATTTCCACTGGTTTGAGGTAAATTATGAACGTCTTTGATCATATATTGAAATAGTGATTTTTGATTGAACATTTAATTAATCCTTTTGTCTGTTAGATCTTTATGTGTTTTTATAATGTTTATAAATAAGTAAATCCATTTGTTTGATGATATCGTTAATTCTATCTGTAAATTGCAGTATTTTACTAATAAAAATTTTCAGTCTTTCTTTATAGGGGAACTGTTTATGTGGGAAGTAACAGCGACGTATGGCTTTTGGATTCTCGACCACAAATGAAAAATAATGTGGAACGGTTGGTTAGCGAGAAGCAGTTCGAATTAGCTGTTCAACTAGCGGTAATCCATTGTTGTTTCAAATTCGTTAATGTTTGATATCCATCACAATTAAAAGACACCGAGACTTTCGAGTCCTTGCATCTTTTTAAAGAGGCTTTCTACTTTTGCAAAAACTTTCGAGAAGCATGTTTCTCATGAATACATACTGCTCTTCTAGGAAAAATGTGATGAAATAGGTGATAAAGGTGTCATGGATATCAAACGTAAAGCAGCTTTCAACTTATTCTGTCAACGAAAATTCGATGAATGGTTGGAAATTCATGCCCAGATCAAAACCGGTAGATTTCAACTCCTTAATTATCTTCAGTAGGCTTATCAAAACTGAATAGACGAAATAACGAAAATTTAATATTGATATTTATAAGCTTGATTCAGTTTAGAACTGAGATATTGAAAAACATGAAAAACATCATACATTATATCTTTAACTTTTATAGATGTGATGACTGTGATAGCTCATTTTCCACGATTATTGGATTCCAATTATCAGGAATCATTGATGTCACTGCTTGATGGACAGCCACCGGATTTTCCTGAAAATGAATTTAGAAACGGGTTACAGTCGCTGGCTCCATATCTTGCTTCTGTATGTTTATTCATAACTATTTTTTCTGGATATGTGTTACTTATCTCACTATTTTTTACGCAACATTTAGGTGCGTATGGAACATGCGAAGGCAGTTGCTGAGCTTAAGAAACTTTATCAACTGAATGTACGAGACGTTGATACCTTAGAACGGTTGAAAAGTCATGAAAATGTTTTGCAAGTGGTTGACACAACTTTACTGAAGTGTTACCTACAGGTCTGTTATCATACGTCAAGAACTCATATATTCAAAATGAAGTCAAAATTCTAAAACTAAAAGCAGAGACAATATTTCTCTTCTGTCTAGAAATATTTTGATTGATGCCTACAATCATCGATAAGAATTCAAAAACTTTGAAAAGTTTACGCTTGTACTCTTGAATCGTTTGAACATTCCAATTTTACGTTATTCGAGTGATGTTCCTTTTCTATTCAATTCTTTTGCAAAATTCGTCGGAAATATGACTTATATTTTGAGTATAGAAGCGCAGTAATAGTATTCTAATCTTAAGCAAGCCAAGAAGGCGATATTATTTTATGTAATTGGTATTAATATGAAACAGTTAGGATTATCCATTATCTAATCAACGGTTAAGATAGAATAGTTCTATGATATGAGTTAGGAGATTGATGTTCCGTTTTTTATTGATGTATATATTTGAAATAGATGACTAGACTATCGATTAAAAAGAATATGGTCGAAATTTTTATAGACTAATGAAAGCTTAGTGGCCTTGTTATTACGTCTTCCGGACAATATGTGCATAGTGGCCGATTCAGAAAAAGTATTATTAGAGCGTCAAAAATATAATGAACTATTTATATTATACGAAAGAAAAGGTTTGCATCGTAAAGGTATGATTTTTTCAAGTTTAAAATTTTATTTCAACTTTTTTTTTATCCATCGTAACAATCACTTTTACATTTTGAAAAGATGAAATTAAGAATCCTAACTGTAATTGATGACATCACTTTTTTTTTATCTCTCAGTGGTTTTATTCTTGTTCAAGAAAGATAGAAAAGAAATAACGGAAAGTTTTTTTTTTTTTTTTTTTTTTACCTAAAATATATAAAAGATTTTTTATAATCTTGATCTCGAAAACCAAGGGA
>KZ269978.1:2723658-2742950 GCA_002249935.1 Onchocerca flexuosa | reverse complement strand
TAAGATTAACATTCAAAACGAAATTTTTAGGCGTTAAAGATTTCTCACAACTTCTTTGTTGTTTTTTTTTTTTTTTTTTTTTTTTTTTTTTTTTTTTTTTAATTATATAAATGATGTATGAATTGCTGGCGCAATTGTTTAGGAAGTTTAGTAATATTTAAGGAAAAATAAATCTGAATAATATATTATTGATCCAGATCAATTTTTTTTTAAATATTAATTTTCCAAGTAATTATAACAATAATTTGTTATTATAATCGATATTTTTCCCAGTATATTGAAAAAAACTTTTTTAGGTATCTCTAGTCGGAAATGGACAATCCGGTTTCCGGTATAATCCATTGGTAACTAATGATTTACAACGTGATATAGTAACGTGGTTGGAACGAAGAGAACAACCAGAAATGGAAGCTAATAATGTTTTTATAATACCAAATGTCAATATTGATAAGTTAACAGTTCATGAATCACATCTTAACCAACGGAAATTTTTAATTGCTAAAGCAACATCGGATTGTCCTCTTGGTTAATTCTTTTATTTCTTATTTCTGTTGTTTATTTCTAAAGAAAATAAAACAAAAAGTCGATTTGATGAAACAGCAATTTTCGAAACTTGATATAATTTAAAATAAATCTCAATTATACAATCGGATAAAATATTTTATTGTAAATAAATAAAAAAATTAAAAGTTATTTATTTATATGCTTACAAATCGTATTATCTTTTTGCTAAAGTATATAATTCGATGCAATAACAATTTTATTTTTTATAAATATTCCACGAAAAAGATTGCACGAAATCATATTATCCTTCAATAATGTTGAAATAAAAATTTATAAATGAATGAAATATTTTTTTCCCTCTTTCTTACCATTATAATAAACTTTGATAATAATCGAAAATTTGCATATAACTGATTTCTCTTTTTAGCACTTCTTGATCCATGTGTCTATGAAATGTCACTATTTGCAAGTGGCCATGAATATGGTTTGAATTCAAGATTAGCTATACAAGTAAATTTTTTATCTTGGATAATGAAGTAATTATATCTTGATAGTAGAATTAGAATATATATCAAATGGAGATTTTTTTTTTCTTTTATTTGGTCCAGATAGCAGTGCTTAATTATTTGAATCATTCAAGTTTAATTACTTAAAGTCATTCATTTAGAATTGAATTACCCAAAATTATCAAATGAAAAAGAAAAGAAAGTAATAAATGTAATTATCGTTAAGGATGAATCGCTAGTGAAAAATTGCATCAATTATCATTGAATCATTAACGATGTAAATATTTACTTAGATGTGTGATGATACGTGAAAAAAATGCGTCAAGCATCTCGTATTATCAATTTTTTATTTTTATACTCGAAAGATAATAGAAAATAAGACTGAAGATTGATATGTAAATGTAAATGATTGGTATCATAACTTTCTCGCTATGTGACAATAGAAAATTGTAAAGTTTGCTTTTTTTATTTGAATACTTAGTATCTATGGCAGGTTATCAATCGAGTTAATGAAGAAAGCGATGAAGATATCGTTCTAATAGATAATATTGGGAAAAAAAATTGGAGCGTACGTAGTGATCTTATTCATTTTCCCATTTTATCAATATCAAATACATTACAATTGAAATATACGCGAACATACGGGAAACCATCGGTAATTGTCCTGGTACTTTTCCTGGATGGTAAGTCAAATTTTTTAAATTAATTCTATCATTTTCAGAAAACCCTCAGATAATTCTATTTTAAATAGGGATTTGGCCTTTAAAGTTTATCAGTTCAACTTACTCATTAATTTTAGTACCGAAAATCTTAATATCAAAAATTTTAGTATCGGAAAAAAATGATGAAGATTAGCTTTTTGTTGATTGAATGATGAATATATATATATATATTTTTGATATTTCTCATGTATCAAATATTAGTCTTTATCTTTTTTTGCTGATTATTCAAAAATTATCAGCCCTATCTAATGTTTAGAATATGAAAATATAATTAATTTCAATTCGATTTCATATTTTCAACTTCTGTATTTTAAAAATATGGATTTTTTTTCTTTTTCTTCTTTTTTTTTTTTTTTTTTTTATAGCTCAAGAATACTTGAATCGATTTGTACATGTGTATCAGTCAGAAATAATCAGTAATCAACATGCTATATCATCGATTCATTATTCAAATTGGACAACAAGAAACGATAATCTGTTGACTCGATGGGCTATTGAAAAGCTTTGGTTTCAAAAAGTTAATTTTATCAATAATACGGAAGCAATCATATGGATTCATTCACCACAACATGTCATCTCAAATAATACACCTCTCGCTAAGGTTTATTTTTATATTTAATTTTTATTTATATATTTAAATCTGAAATATTTAAAAGAAATAACTGAAAATTATATGAAATAAGTAGCGCTTAATTAAATGATTGCATCGTAGCTGAAAATTCATTTCAGTCTTTGAAGTTTCATATTGTAAAACTGTTTTTACAATAACTAATAAATGTATTTTATAACTTATTTCGAAATATTGATAAAAGTTATAGATTATTATCACATTAATAATTGCTTTTGTATTTATTTAAGCATTTCTTATACTTGGGAGAAATGATTTGAAAGTAAATAAATTTTTAATTTACATTTTTTTTTTTTTTTTGCAATTAAAATAAGTTAAGCATTTGATTTAATTGTTAGTATTTAAATATCATTTAAACATTATTGTTATAGATTGGTTATCATATTGATAATTGCTCAATTATTAATAATACCGGCTCAATAATTGAATCACATCATGATCTATATAATAATGCTAATATATTTGAATGGTATTTTTGGTCGAATACTTTTGCAAATAATGCAAATAGTACGATAATGATACATTTGCCTGATACAATTACTTTGCGATCTCAACAAATTCATTCTCTCAAAGTACTACAAGTTTTCCATTCGTTTTTTTTGTTTCCTGGAATAGTATAATAATGATATTTTTCTAGCAAATAATAATAGTGATATTATTCTAACACTATCAGTTTAAAACCTATATTTTCAAGTATTGTAAGCCTTTCTTGTTATTTCTAATTATTAATTATTTAGTGGTTAAGATTTACAAATTACCAAATTTAACAAATTTTTGCTAAAAATTCTTCCGAAAATTTTTTTTACACGAAATTATTTTTTAAATTTTCATTGTTAACAAAGAGTTTTATCTTTTCGTGTAAATTGAATGTATTCATTAATTGCGATCAAATAGGCTTAATGAAGAAATTTCAATTCATTCAAGTGAAATTTTTTAACAATAATTCTTTTAAAGAAAGAAATGAATCAGTCGATAGTATATAAAAAATTGCACTTTTTTTTTCAAAAATTATTTGATAACAGTTACAATAATTTATCTGGTAGCATATGATAGTTTATTTTTCAATTATTTCATGAAATGTTAACTTTTGGAAATATGAAATTTTAAATTTACAGATGACGGAAAATCGTTTCGAAAATAATACCAATTTTGCAATATTTCTTAACGGATATTATGCATTCATTAATATTTCATCCAATAATTTCACGAACAATAATGCACCAAATGAAATTGGTTTAATTACTCTAAATGGAATGGAAAAAGATTTATTCTTTGAACGAAATCGACTCATTTACAATCATGTATGAAATGAAAATTTATGTAAAATAATTGCTAATTAAAAATTGAAAAATTATTTACAATGACATTTTTGTAGCTAAGTATTAAGTAATTTTGGAAATTAGCGCAAAATTTTTTAAATTTTTTCAATTTTAAATTGTAAATTATGTACAAATTATATTATTTCTTTATTAATTGAAAATATTTGCAGATTTTAAAAGTAATTTAGTAATTCTGTAACAGTTTCTTCTAAAATATGAAATACATTGAAAATTCTTGTTTACATGCACAATAGACTAATTCTTTTTTTTGCAAGTTTGAATTTCTAAATTAAATTGTGCTTTTTCTTTGAATTCAGAGTTAAATTTAAAAAAAAAAAAATGATATATTTGACAATAAACGAGTCTCAACAGATGTTAATTAATTAATTATTTCAGGGCTGTTGGATGTTGAAGATGGATATACGATCTCATTCATTACGTGATGAAGTAACAGCTTGGATTCAATATAATTATTTCATGCAAAATGGTTTTTTACGTGATACAGAAGAATACGTGGACATGTGGCCTCGATCATTTACCATTGGTATATTTGGCTCACAATTAGCCAATATTCACTTTAATCGTTTACGGAATATTTTGTTTGACTTCGAACTTATTTCTGGCGCTAAGGTTAATTATATTTATTGCTTATATTGGCTTTGTTTTTTACTTTTAACTTAAACTTTTTTTTCATGTTTATTGATTATATTTATTCCAAATTTTTTAATCAATTTTGATTTTTTTAATTATCGTCTTGTCATTTTTAATTATGAAAGTTTAATTAAAGCTATTATTGCTTTCAAGAAGAAAAAAAAAACTGATAAAAATTAACAAAATTTGTAATGCCTTTTTTGATAAATTAATTGCTTCTATTCCAAGGTTGACATTTTAAAATTTTATTTTTACTAATTTTAGTTAAAAGAAACATTAAGCTAGTTAATATTTTAATACGGAATGGTTGTTTTCATTTTAACGAAATTTCAAATATTTAAAATTATTATGTGATTAGGACTAATTATTTACTTCACAAATGTTTTATTTATTATTTTTAATTCCGATGAAAAATAACTTTAATTTTAAAATTGTTTATTATAGAGTGCGGATGTAAAGGATACAATGAATGTAACATATAATTGGTGGGGTGTTGCTAATGAAGCTGAAATTTATCAACGAATTTTTGATTTTGATGATTGGAATATTTTCACTTTAGCAATGTTTAATCCATTCTATGTTACCGAAGAAAATTTCATCAGTTTTTGGTGGAAACCAGAAAATGTTGTGAATTATTGAAATTTATTAATTAGTATAGAATTTTTAATATTTATATTTATAGTTGATAACTCTCATAATTTTATTTATAATTTAATAGTTACGATTTACCTGTCATTTGTAATATTTAAAATTTATTTATAATTCATAACACTTTTTTATTTTTAATATTCAAGATATTATAATCATATATATATATATATATATATATATATATATGCTTAATTTTTTTATATGCTTATTTGCTTAATTTTTTTTTTTTATATGGTTAATTTTTTTTAATTTTTCAAGATAATTTTAATCAAATTTTATTATTTCAGGGACAGTTAGCAATCGAAAAACGTTTGGAACCATCTATTTATAATTTAAATGGTCGAATTTATGAATCAAAAAATCTTACTTATAATCGTGAACGTTGGCATGAATTTCCATTTCATTTCAAACCATTTGAACCATATCAAATTACCAAGGATTTAACGATTATGCCTGGTGCTACACTAACAATTGAAAAAGGTGTCGAAGTCAGTTAAATTTAATTAATTGATTAATTTCTTTTCTTCTCTTTTACTTTAAAAATATTTTGTCTTTATGTCTTTTTCATTGCTTACTTTTAAAAAAATAATGGTCAAATTAGTAACAAATAATGATAATAATCAAGCTAATAATTAATAAGTAATAAATTGATAAGGTATAAAATGAAACAGGTATAAATCTTTTCAGTTTAAAATTACTTATTTGTAATCTTTATTTTCTTTTTAGAAAAAATAAAAAAATTATCAATCGTGATTTAGTCTTAATAGTAATTAATATTTATTGAAACTGAACAATTAATTGTCAAGCAATTAGTTATTAAAATTATATGTTATGATGTATATTAAAAGGTAAAATGTCTAGTTAAAATTAACTTTTTAGGTACATATTTGGCCAAATGTACGTATCCTTGTATTGGGTAATTTGAAAGCAGAAGGAACATTTTGGGAACCGATACGCTTTAAGCCAATTAACGTGACGGAATATACGGAACAACGTGGTACAGACGTGACACGTCATGAACGTTCTAATCATTGTTCCATTCACTCCAAGAATTTATGTCGGCATCAAACAAAACGACGAACTGAATGGTTAATTTTTTTTCCAATTAATTATAATTCAATTAAATTAATTATTTAATATATTAAAAAAGTTTAAATTTTAACAAATTTAAAGATTTCTAATAAGTTCTTGATTTCTCTCTTTCCCTTTCCCTCTCTCTCGCTAGTAAGCTGCAAAAAAACATCATTCAGTTCCTTTGTTCCTATTATTCTAAAATCAATATTCAGTTAAATTTCTCATTATCAGTAAGCTAAACAAAATTATAATATATTTAATGATTTTTCTTGTTTCATTTACTTTTCCTTCATTTTTCTTTAGTAGTTGTATAATTAAATTAATTCTATTCCATTTTGCCATTAAAATATTCAATTTTGTTGTGGCGTTAAAAGAAGCGATTTTTTTTTTTTAATTTTGAAAAAAAATATATTTTATTTTAAAAATTGGAAAATTTTATTTTTCTGTAATAAATTTGATCCAGAATCAATTAACTTATTGAAATTGAGCTAATTATCAATAAATTATTTTATTAGGATTGGACAAGATAGCATTAATCAACACTTTCCATCTCTTAATCGATTCAATCCATATTATCAACAATTTGAAATACGTTTAAATGGAACGAGACCAAAGATTGGATTCTTAGAATTTTATAATGCAACAAGTAATGAATGGATACCATCGTGTGATCGAGAATTTACCATACGAAATGCTCAGGTTTTAAATACAGTTTTGTGCTCAATATTTTTTTTTTCGAATAAATCATAGTATATATTTAAAGTTAAATTTTTTTGATTACTTATGAAAATGTTCGAAAATTTATTGTTTTCAATTTCAAATTGAACAAATAAATTGAATGAGTAAATTTGTTAATATTGAATTTAAGTGTAGATCATTCGCTGATATTTAATTAAATTTAAACATAAATTATTTCAAATAAAAAATAAATATTTCAAATAAATTTATGTTTTACTAATTCTTATTTCAAAATAAATTATTTCAAATAAAAAGAAAAAACTATTACTGTTTGCTTTACATTTTAACAACGAAAATTTTATAATTTTTTTAAATTTAATAATTTGATATGAAAAAAAAGAATTTCTAGGTAGTTTGTCGAGAGCTTGGCTTTGATAATGGCAATGTTTATGAATGGTTAACACCACGATGGAATTACAATCCAAAAATAATCATTCGAAAAAGTTATGTCGTACCACGACAATGTACTGGAATAGAATTAAAACTTGAACAATGTCCGATACGAATGAGCAATAATTTAAGTATGTGGCAATGTATCGATAATGAACATTTTAATTATATACATTGTGGTGAACAAACTATTTTAAATAGGTATGATTTTATTTGGATTATAAATTTTATTTATAATTAAAGAAAATTTGCGAATCCTAATTTGATTTTCTGCTTTTTTTTTTTTCGATAACTGATGCTAATTTTATTGCTTATTTCTAATTTATATTAGAAAAAAATGAATGAGATAAAACAAGAGGCATAAATATAAACCTAGCTAATAATATTAAATAGAAATTTAGTTCTGGAAAAAAGTTCTATCGAGAAAAAACAAGATAATTTAATTAAACCTAAATTTTAAAAAATTGGAAATTATTTAAATTGCTATGATTACTAAACAGCCGAAAAATTATATGAAACTAAAAGAGATGATCGTATTATTTAGATGAATGTAAATATAATTACAGAATGATTCCATGAATCGATTGCATAAATTAGGAACTAAATAGAGTCTTTTTATGCCGATTAAATTAATGCATATTTAAATTTTCTAGAAAGTTTACGAAGAACTTTAGGAATAATAAAAGAAATGAATAAATGGAATAGAATACATTTGAAAAGAATTCAAAAAATGAGAAAGTAATTTATTTTAATTTTGCAGCGATTATATTGGTAATTGGGGTGGCATCACAATCACACATGGCAGTATCGATTATGAGCAAAGCAATACAACTACAGGTTTGAGTTAATCGGTTATTAATATTCATTTCATTTCTTTCCATTTCAATCCAATTCAATGCAGCAATTCAACTCATATGTTTAGTTTCAACAATTTAAATCAAAATGTAATTATTCAACAAGTAAAATTTTGTAAAAAAAAAAAAGCTTAAAATAAATAACAAATGGATGAATAAAGAATTCATCTCTTTTTATTTCATTTCAATTCAATTTAATTCATTTCATTCCAGTTCTTATGCCTAATTAAGATCGAAATATAATTATTTAACAAATTTGCAAAGTAGTTGAAGATAATTAATTAATTATCAAGCCAAAAGGATAGTTTTTTGGTTTATAGAGCAATCAGTGCTACGAAATGTCGAGATTGTTGGAGGTGGTTTGGCTCATAATGAAACAATTGATGTGGCTGCAGTATTATCTATTGGGCGAAATCCAATATTTGATCATGTTAACATAACAAATTCATCGATGCATGGATTACAGGTTCATTTTGAGGGATGAAATTAATAAATTTGTAATTTAAAATCAATAAATTTCGAATTTAAAAATGATGAATTGTAATTTATTGTAAACAAAATAATAACAACATATGTTAATAAAATAATAAGATATGAAACAAAAATGAACCAATATTATTATTACCAAAAATTGTTATTAGTATAATAAACTCGATGATAGACAAATTTCATACACAATTTATTTTATTCTTTTTCTTTTTTCTCCTTTTCATCATTCATCTCTTATACATTTTATATTTATTTCTTTTAAAATTAATGTTTTTTTAATTTTTAATAAAAATGAATTTTTATGCGAATGGAATTCATAGCGTATTCATTATCAATCTGTTTTTAAAATTAAGAGTATATAAATTGTTAATTGCTAAAAATGATTAAAACTAGCAAGCTTATAAAGACTCTAGATTGGTTGAAGTCATTAGCAATTACATTATTTATGGAAAACTATTTGTAAAATTTGTGATCAAGTTTTATTTCTTATCCACTAATTTACAGATTCTCATTCCGCATAGAGATATAATTTTGAACAAACTTAATGTAACACAAAATCGTGGTTATGGCATAAGTTTTTGGATATCAAATCTGCAAGCATCTAGTGGAAATTCAGGTATTTTTATAATTTTCAGTTGTATTATGCATATGCAAAATACTATTAAACTTTTCTATAAAATTTGGAAAATATATAAATTTTGTACTATGGATGTATCAATCATATAATATTCTTGAAATTTTAAATCGTTTATTGATCACATAAGAATGATTCACAGATTAATTATTGATTGTACTGCATAACTTTTTTGTGATATTTATATTACAGTAATTTGTATTACAGTATTCTACAATGTGGAAATGATATTTCAGCCACTGTATTGGGAATGATGAATATTATACCGTATAATGCTCATGGATTATTAGATATTTGTGCAGCGCAGAAACAATTTGAAGTTATGAATCGTATAATAATGTTCTATAAGTACGATTCGCATGCTGTTGATTGTGTCAAAATTTTTACATCAACGGAACGAAGCATTGGATTTCGATTCCTATTGGTAAAAAAAAAAAAAAAAAAAAATCAAAATTTACAATAGTGTGCATTATTTAGAATTACTTATTTCAAATTAATGTCGATTAATTTAAAGGAAAAAAATAGGAAATCTAATGAATATTTCTGTTAAATTTCAAATAATTATCAAATTCATGCACTTTGCTTGATTTTAAATGTGGTATTTTAAAGTTTTATTTGATCTGTTTTAATATTTTATTTCTGCTTTTCCCTAGTTTTCTTGTACTTTTAAAATAATTCAAAATTAATTTCAAATACATAAATTTTGAATAACATTTTAGAAAAATTTATTAATTGTGAATCAAATAACAAATTCATAAGTTGAAATTTGCTACTTTTATTTTCACTTAATTACAATTATATTTTAATCTCATATAGATAATCAATTCAATTGATAAATCAATCAATAAGTGGGCGATTACAGATTAATCTATACGATGGTTCACAAATGAATGTTGGCCGTTTAGATTCGATAACGCTATACAGTGATGCTAAATTTACTCAAATTATACATCAATTTACTTCCTTAACATCAGACTGGTCATTAAATATTCAGACACAATCATTTTTGGCCATACATATGCGAGCTAATGCTGCTAATGGTATTTATGGATTTATTGCTGAAATTACGGTTGCTCCAACATTAGTACAAACATGTAAGTATTTTTTACTCAGTTATTTGGATAAATAAAAATGAAATTTAATTACTTCTGTGATATAGTAAATATATTATTCGAAAAAAATATTTCACATTTTTCATGTAATATCATCATAACAAATTATTTTTAATTTATTTAAAAGTTTAGTATACAAATTTTTATAGTAATTTTTAGAATTAAATTTACTCAATGTACAAATAAGGCGATTAAGTTTCTTGTATGAATCTATTCAAAATTTAAAATGCGCTAATTTTATAAAATAATCATATTAGCATACTTTGAAGATTATTGTCCTATGTACTTAATATTTGTATAATCACTTTTAAAATTTGTCATTTATTTAAATTATTGATTTGATATATAAATTTTCGCAATAATTTCTAACAATTAAAATTATTTAGTAAATGAAATCAAATTTTTTTTAGACAAAAAATGACATCATTTAATAAATTACAACTTGTTTTATTTTTATTTTTCTTTCAGATGCAACAGATGAAGTTTTAATACGACGTAGCCGCATAGAGAGAAATGATCGCGGTGCGATAATCTATCGTAATACGGGTGAAATAGGACCCAATCTTGTAATTAGTAATTGTATGATTCAAAAAAATGGTTATCATTTGTTTGGTAATATAAGCACAACAAATTATGCCATTCAATTACATTTCCATAATACATTGGTTGGTAATGTTCTTAAAATTTGTTTAACTTTGTTATTTGTTATTTATTTTTCACCACTTTCCCTCTCATTATTACTACTGTCATCTGATAGAAATTTATCATTATCTCAATATATTGGTAATATCATTTTCTAATTTCGATTAGTTTTTGTTATCGCCATTTACTTTTATCATTTTCCGCATCTGCAACTCTCGTAAAATTATGTTTTACTTGCATATGCGATTATCATCACTGTAATTTATTACCGACGCTGATGCCATGCACAATTATAGTGATTTCTTTAAAAACATGCCCTTATTTTTTCTTTTTTTTTTTTTTTTTTTTTTTTTTTTTGTAGTTAGCTCAGTTTCGGAATAATTTGTTAATGGATAATATTGGTGGATTATGGATGACTGCATTAACAACTAGTCCAATTGCTCGATTAATTGTAATTATTCGAGAATGTGCTTTCATGCATAATTCAAACGGTATTGTTCTTATTTTCCTAGGAAATAGCAATCAGGTTAGTTTTAGTTTCTTTCTTCTTTTTTTTTTTTTTTTTTTTCGTTTTCTCTCGCGATCACTCTTTTTCTATTCTTCATATTATCTAAAATATTTATGAAATAAAATATATATATTAATGAGTCAAATTAATGCTAATACTAAAAATAATACTTGAGATTAACATTCTGCTGAGAAAAAAGAAGAAATTTTTAGATCTTAAAATAAAATATATTTTGTATATTAAATTTCTGGAAAAAATAAGAAATCTTAGGAACAATTGCTTATCATTTAATTGAATTAATTAATTTCTATTTCGTATTGCTTTTGCCGAATTTTCAATCATTATCTTAAATGATACCAATGATGAATTCTGTTTTGCAGAAGTTATGGTTATTCAATAATTTGATTCGAAATAATTATGCATTACATCATGATACAGTATTGCTGAATGGTATTACGGCAAATTTAACGCGCAATCTATTTGCTAACAATACAGGCTTACATAATCTCGATTTACGACCTAATCTGCTCGGTCACTTGGATTCATATATATTATATAAGAATTGGTTTTGTAATAACATTGCTCTCGGACATGGCTATCAGTATCAGGTTTCATTTATTTTATAAATTACGCCTTTTTATACTTCATTTGATTTTAATTGATCTAATGAGATTTAATTCTCATTAGCTTTTCGTTATTAGTAAAAACAAAAATTTTAATTTTGTTTTTCTTTTCTTTTGTTAAACTACTTCTAACAATTTGATTATATGAATTTTTTCCTCAATATAATTCTCATTTTACTAACTTTCTTTGCTTTCTTACAATATTAATCTTTTGTCCATACAAAAAAGAAGAAACAATTTAACTATATTTTGATGGTAAATTTCGATTTTATGATATTTCTCTGATAAAATTTCCAGGAACGATACGGATATCAACCGGATTATTTGGAGGATGAATTTATGCGTCGACCAAAACGAGAAATAGTATTGGAAGAAGGTTTAAGTTTCGATTGGTGGACTCATGTTGGCACAAATTCGGAACGTTATCGAAGTACTGTATATGCAGGCATTTCGAACATACTGTTTCGTGAAAATATATTCAATAATCCGATTAATCCATATGAATTAGTTACTGGAAAAACGAACAGGTAAAAAGATTGCATCCTATATCTATCAATTAATTCTATTGAAAGAATATGATATTTTGACGAAATTTCATTTGCTTCATCGAAAATTCCATAATGCCTTTCTTCAACAATCAAAGCTATATTAGATTAAAAAATAAACTGTCACCTAACAGTTCTAGATACTTAATTATTAAGTAAGATCCATTTCTGTAATTCTCGACATAAATACTTTAATTGCGAACTAAAGAAATCATAAGTGTACTAGTATTTTTTTACACACTTTTTAACTTCATCGTACTGATATTCATGATTTTCTAATCACCATAATGATGATAAATTTCGACATTTAAATCGATTAAAGGTCAACTTAATGGATGAAAATTTCTTAATATTTACGAGATTATATTATGGCATGTCGTTATGATCTGCTTTTTTTTTTTTTTTTTTTTTGTTAAGAATATCAGTTTCTTAAGAAGAAGTATGAATTATTAATTCAGTTACAGTTGAAATGAATGCTCTGAATTTGAGGAGTTGAATTTGAATTTCTTATAGCCTAGAAAGGCATACAATTGATGGGAGAGAAAATTATTGGGGATATCCGGGAACAGTGAGTGTTGCCAGTGGAAAAATTCGTGATTATCATGATTATGAATATTTAATTCGAGTAGATTATGTACCAGTTCTTGAATCTAATGCATCACTTATTGAAGGTATATAATTATTGATTATTGGCGAAAAAGTAATCAAACAAAAATAAATAAATAAAAACAAATTTTTATCTCTGAAATTGGATGAGATTTATTGTAAGGAACAAAATAATTAATATAAAACTTGCATCATAATTTATTAACGCTATAATCATAATCATATTAATTTTCAAAATATAATGACAAAGAAATTTTCCTGGTTTTAGCAGCATATTTAATAATATTTATATTTTTTACGCATAATATTATAAAAACTAATATGCATCTTTCTCTAAGTTTTTCTTAGCTTTATTTTTTCAACTCTTATGCTTAAATTATATATAAATATATTTTTTTCTTGGTTGATCAGTTGCAAGTAATATTTGATAATCAGAAAATCGGTCGGATAAAAATAAAATTTTTTAAAAATCGATTGAGTAGAAATAAAGTCTGTTATTCTATGATTAATAAAATGGTTAAAAAAATGAAGAAAAGAGAATTCGTTTTCAGGAAATTGCCCAGCTGGATGGTTTCAAATTGGCAGAGACGAATTTAAATCCTGTTTTTTATATAGTGGTGGGGTAGCCACTTATATGGCTGCTGTCAAATTTTGTCAGGTATATAAATATTTATACATATATGAATATTTGCACATATATATATAAGCTGAACTCGGCCACGCTCCGCGTGGCCAATCCAACTAGTCAATGGGGGCCGGTTGCGTATCCGGCTCCAGCTAATCTATTTAAAGGAAAATATGAATATAATGTTTGTTCAAAATCTTAAACTTCTGAAAATTCTTAAATACGCGCTTTATCATTCAAATCTTATTGAAAAGTCCTAATATATTGTTTCAGAAGTTTAAGTTTTGCATTCACAACTTTGCATTCGAATATGCGCATGTTTTTATACACGTGTTGCTGCAGCTTAGTTAGGTTAAATGGAAAAAAAGAAAATAGAAAGCGCATGTTTCTAGTGTTGGGAAAAGAACTGATACTTTGTAATTGATTTGTGGTTTGGTTGGATTGGAAACTGATTTTTGTTATTGTGATCAGGCTAGGTCAGCAATAAATGTGAAAGGGTTTTTTGTGTCTAACAGGGATGAATGCTGTTGAGAAATGTTTTATTGATTGATGAAGAGTTTTTCTTCATAACAAACAATTATCAGAGAAGATCCACATGTATCAATAAGAGAGAAGAATATTATTCAAGTGAATTGTCCGATATTTCTACCCTTTTTCTACTCGCTTTGAATTGTCGAACTGGAACACTCGGAACTCCGATCTGTTGCTGTTGCTGAGTCCATCTTTGCTGTTTGTCTGTGAATTGGAGCATTTTGGTGGTAACATGTTTGTCATCCTTTTAAAACTATGTAGCGCCACTTTATCTTTAGTATCTCTTGTTTACAGTTATTGTCATGGCGTTATTTGACATGTTTCAGTTTTCGCCCACATCTAATATGTGTAATTTCACATTATTTGCGGATGTAATATTTTTTGTCGTTCCATTGTCTGTGTAGATATAGAGATTGTCTAGTTGCCCACTCTAGAACACGCAACATAAACCCTGAGCTCAAAAATTTATTTTGTTGATGGTGAATAAAAATGCCAATCGAATTGGGAATTGCAATCGCTTAAATTGAAATGGCAAATTCTTGGAATCATAGGACTGCGAGGAATAAGGATATCTTCACCTTTGAAAGGTCCTGTCAAGATTGTTGCTATACGACATTGCTCATTATTTTTTTTACTGCAAGATGTGTTTCGTCGTAAAGTTTTAGCTGATTGATATTTCGTGACATGATAATTAATTTCCAATTGCAGTACAGGTGGCATTTCTGGCAGATCGATTGAATTCAAAAATCTTGTCATATAATTAGCGACTTTATCTACTTCCATATAGTGTCGAATGACTTGTATATGACTGCCTCGCTTTAAATGTTAGACTGAATAATACTGTAAAGCTCGTCGAATGTCTTAATTCTTGGCCGCAAGAACAGTTCTTTCATTCAGCCAATGATGATTCTTATAATTGATTTGAGTATCGGGAAATATTTTTTCAACCAGCTCTTCTTTTGACGTTACCAAATTGCAGAAATTATGAGGAAATGGAATTTGTCCTGTGGTCAATCAACCGGCACCTTTCCGTTTCCAATTTCCAGCAATTGATGTGAAAATATTCCAGCTGGTCGATCGTTTTGCAGCTAAACACGCATGTTTGTAGTTAATTTTAACGTCTTTACGTATAACCACGAAGTGAAGTATTTCAGACAAGCATTTATTTCATTCGTTGGTGTCGACTAAGAAATTGCAGGTAATACTTGCCTGAAATCTCTTCAAAGCAGTATTAATATGTCCCCAAATAATCTGGTATTTCCACGTAAATCTTGCAATAATCGATCAAGAGCCCGACCGATTTTTTGTGGGCCATTGTACATTCATCCCAAACAAGAAGTTTGCATTTTTGTAATACTTTCCCCACTCCTGATGCTTCAGAATTATGGCATATGGGGATTTCAATGTATTGCATGCTCAATGGCAATTTCGAAGCGAAATGAGCAGTTCTTCCATCTGGTAGCAATGTTGCAGCTATTCCGGGCGATGTAAGAGAAAAAGTTTTGGGATCGATTTGTTGCCAGAATCGATCTAATTAGGAGCGTTTTACGAATTCCTCCCGGCGCATCTAAAGAGATTTCTCCAACTCCCTAACTGACAGTTTGCATAAATTCATCATAAATGCCTTTTTGCTCAAACATCAGCTAAAGACTATCATGTGACAAAAGATCAGTCGTGTTGTAATTTTGTTCGCGACGTAATTTTACATCGATCGAAGCAGCAGTAGATCGATTCGATGATGGCATTACCAACTGATTGGAAACCTTTGTTCGCGATTTGTAAGCAAATGTTATAGATAGACAGATAGTAATAAACAAATAAAGGTATAATATGAACAAAATTTAAAAAAGAAAGAATTAGTATCAATTATATTAAATTATAAGTCACCAGTACTTGTGATGGATTTGAATATTTAATCTATGGAAAAATGAAGAAAGTTATGATTTACTATTTTAACATTAAATTTACACTAAATTAAGTTAAATCAAAATTAAATCGGAGAAGATTAACTGAGTAAAAAAATTGATCCTAAAAAACATTTAGATTTAATGTAATAAAATTTCTTTAGATTAAATTGATGCCTTTCTTTCAAACAAATTAAGCTAGCTTTTATCTAAAAAAAGAATTCCAATTTCAAATTTTAACAGGTATTTAAAATTCCTTTTTCAGATTTGTTACAAAAACAAAAATTTTTATATTTATATGCCAAATCAGAAAGCATTCTAATTCTTTTTATCATTTTTTTTTTCTTTCCTGGATAAATTCACGTAATGTAATTAGCATAACAACAGAGAGAGAGATGGGAGGTATAGGAAGAATGAGAGAAAAAAAGAAAGGCGGATTATTATTATTATTATTTAATTATTAATTTTTATTAGAGAAGTGGGGGAAGAAGGAGAATGAGGGATGATAACAGCAGAAAAATTAATAATAATAATACTTTATATGGTTGACAATTTATTATTGATCTCTTTTTTGAAAGTGGTTTTTGCGGTTAATTTTTTCTTGTCTATACATTTATTGAAATGGAGAGCTGGACCAGGTCACACGTTGTCACTTGAATTTGAATTCCATCCTCAAATCCTGTCCTTTTAAATCCTTTCGGGGCTCCTCCCTCTTGCCTGATCTCCATAATGTCGCCTCTTGATTGATTGGTCCCACTTTGTTTATCTGTAAATTGAAGCGTTTTGGCAATAAACATGTTTATTCTAAAATAGGAATGTCCAGATGTAATAATTGGAAAATAAAAACTAGGCAAAGCTACATAAAAACACGGGCCTATTCGAATGCAACTTTGGTTCAAATTTTCAAAGCAGTCGGTGAAGAATTTGCAATGTTGTGTTAAAAACAACAGCGAACATTTACTTTTTTATTTATATAGTATAAACAGGTGCATGATTTTAAGCTGGAATGAATTGAACAAGTTCAAACAAATATAATTCACATCCTTAATAACTTATTTGTTTATTAGATGATAAGAAATGTGTAATATTGTTCTTTTTGCAAAAAAAAAAAACAGTTTAGAACGTAATAAACTTTTGAAATTGTTAGATTTAGTTAATATTAATATGCTAAAATATTTGGATGAATAACTGTGATTGTCGTGGATTTTCCTTTTCGGTTTAAAATATTATTTTGATCATTTTGAATTGATAATTTTAAAATTATAAATTTTTCAAATAATTAAATAAAATGAATCATAGGAAATAATAATGCATAAAAGGAAGGTGAAGAGACAGGTCTTTCTTTTCATTTCCATTTTTTTTCAGGAAATGGATGCATTTGTACCTTACTTACGAGTAGATGACAGTAGGCAAAAGCAACTTGCAAAACGGATCGATGACATATTACATATGCGAACTGGGGATAATACCGATCGTTACAATACTTTTACAGTATTTCATTCTTACTTTCTTGCAAAAGTGTTAAAAATATTTTTATTTTTAATCCTTCTTCTTTTTTTCCAATACCGCTTTATTCTAAAATTTGCCTATTAACGCTTTATCAAAAGTATGAACCAGAAGGACAAACTGTTCTGGATAATATTGGAGCATTAATATCAGAATACTGCATTAATTCAATCTTTTTGAAACTATTTCTTTGATTTGAGAAAAATTCGGTTGAAATTTGAAAATTGACTTCTATACATTTTGATCTTGACTTTAGTTCGATATTAAACTGGAAAAATTTCTTTTTCTGTCTCATTCTTTTTTTGGCGACTTTAAAGTTTAATTTATTATTTAATATAAGCTTCTTAAGTTACTTTATATCAATGTTCATTTTAATTATATTAACACAATATTAATTTCGGATAATAATTATAATCGTAATTAAATCAAAGAGAAATGAATGAATTCCCAAAAGTTACTTGGGAAATTTTCGATCATTCATTATTTTCATTCAGTTTACAACATATATATATATATATATTTAATATTGTAGCATAAATTTATTTAAAAGTGAAAAGTCACTTTTGTCTCACACTTCATTTGAGGATTAATGAGAAAAATAGAAATGATATTAGGTGATATTCAAGTATTACTTTAATTTTTCAAATCATATTACAGGGTGCATATGATAAACAAGTATGGATCTCAGGTGTAACAATTCCACTAACACAATGTGGTTGGTTAAATACACGTACTGGTAATATTGGTACTCAAAACTGCAATAATTTGCTATCATTTGTATGCGAAAAAGGTTAGGATTTATCATTGAAGAATGGAATTTGTTAATTTGAAATGATTACAGCAGTGGAGAGTCTTAACGGATTTAGTAGAATCATTAATTGAAATTTTATAACTTACAACATCAAAAAACAAGAAACAAAATTTATTTTTTAAAAAAAAAAAAAAACTTCTATCGTTGACTAAAATCGTCGCAAAAAATTAGGAACAAATTACATAGAGAGATAGAAATGGTACAAAAAAAAGAAAATATATTTAATTATAACATCCAAAAAGTTTTTAAGAAATTGCTACTCAAATTAGTTACTTTCTGAAAAAAGTAATTAGTAATCACAAGAAAAAATAAATAAATAATAATCAGTCAATTAATTAGTTAATTAATTACAGGAGTGCTATCATACGATGAACCAACGCTTTGGAGAGGTGGCATAATTATTGCGATAATTGCATTAAGTATACTTTTAATTATCATTTTATTGCTAGCTGTATGTTGGTATAGGAAATCAAGAAAACGGAAAGAAGAAGAAGTAAGCCGGAAAGAATGCATCCGTGCTTCATTAAGACTTAGCAAATTGGCGAATGAATTAAAGAAAAATAATGGCGGTGGTCGAATTGCCGCAAATGTATATTATTTATTCAAATTTTGATTTTCCTAACTTTTTTTCTAATAATTCATGCAGTTAAATAAAACTATTTTTTTTTTTTTTTTTTTTTTTTTTGTTGTTTTTGGGTAGAAAAAAAAAAAAAAAAAAA
>KZ269978.1:2697026-2723558 GCA_002249935.1 Onchocerca flexuosa | reverse complement strand
TCAGTATGTCAAGATTGTGGAGAATCAACACTTACAGAACGATCATCTTGGAATGATTCTAGTAGTGTTCAATCTTCGACCGTTTCTGATCGAACTATTCAACAATTGGTATTAATATTTTCTAAGTTTTATGTTTTTCGATTTAATTGTAGTTACTTATATAGCTTGCTTATATTATGAACGCTTTGTTTATATTGTAGTTTTAATTTAAACTTTAATTTTTGGTGTTAATAAAGGATGGAAATATTTAAACAGATTTAATTTGCATTTTTTTTTCTTTTTTTTTTTTTTTTTTTTTTTTTTTTTTTTTTTTTATTATTGATAACGAATATATTTGTATTTGAAATAATTGAAATATCACACGTAGAAAGAAGTAATTAAATTACAAAATTATTAAACAATTAAAAAAAAAAAAGGAAAATTTGTTAAATAACAATTAATATTTATTCGATTTCATTAAGATAATTAGTATCATTAATAATAAAGAGCTATTAAAAGTTTATATTCATTTGTATCTATGTAAAATTTTTTTTAATCTATAAAATGTGTATAACTTTTTTCAATGTTATAAAAAATGCATTAATTTGATCAAAAGAAGAATTAATTTTTCATTTTGCTTAAAATGAAGAATTAAAATTTTCAGGTCAAACCGCTTATTAATCGAACAGAACAGTTAACAACCAAAGGAGAAGATACGTTGTGTCTAGCACCTAAAACTTTTGATTCACGTCCACGTTCTACTCGTAATAAGCTAGTAGATCTTCCACCACCGCCATTGTTCGATCGAAAATTGCTTGAGAGTAAGTAATTTATTAAGTATTTTTCTTAAAATAATAAAGCAAAAATTTTAATAAAAATATAAAGAAAAGCTGAATTTCTAATTTTAGAGTTCAAAAATTTTTTAGTTGTTACTAAAGGAATGATTGAGTTTTTTATTTAAATTTTATTTCTATTTTCTATATTTTGCTTATTTTATATTTTAAGTTTATGGAATTCCTATTAAATCAGATGAAACAAATGGGGAAATACCGCTTAAACCGATACGTATCGCACCACCACCACCACCACCATTACCACCATCACAACAACCTTGTATTGCTACTTCGACCGATGGACAACTTCTTAATCCGTTAGAAATCCCGACAATTTCGTCACCACCGCGACGTTCCTTGTATGAAACTACAACGGAATTAGTTCGAAACGGGCCTCATAGTAATTCATCTTCATACCGGACCAAAATTCGTCCCTTAATATCAACACCGAATCCACCAGATCATGAGTGTATCCGGAATCCTCAATCAAGTCAATCGCTTGTTGATCTCATCACTCCATCCGTACACTATCAACGAAGTAATTCAACCGGCAAAGCATTACCCATCGAAACATCGATGTAATTTTGCATTTTACATTTGTAAATTTACGGTTCTCACGTAATTTCACGTTTGCGGGTTTCTTCTTTCTTTCCAATTTTGTTGTGGTTTTTTCTTTTTTTTCTTTAATACTGTCATTTGTTTGCCTAATTATTCAGTTATTTGTTTTCTTCCATGATCTCGGACGATAAACATTTTCATTGATAGGTATCAAATAGATCAGAATGGAACAAAACAAAAATTAGCCTCATATTTATGCTCTTTTTTCATTTTCTATATAAAACTTACTGTTTAATAATTTTTTCATTCGTGATACTTACAAAATGTGTATCAAAATGAGCTCAAAGAATTTAATACTTTTAAGTTTTGTTAATTCATTCTCTCATAATTTTTATTTTATAATTTACATTCATAAATTACCATTCCAATGTAATATATTTTTCTTGAACTTAGATCAATTTGACAATTTATGACAATCTATTTTAATATTATCATATCATACACTTCATTGTATTATGCGGTAACTAAAGATGCTATAATTGATTAAGCTATTTATAATATTTGTTTTTGCGCTGATTTTTTAAAATTATTCCTTTATTGAATTCTGATTAATTCAGTATATTATATTTCATTTTGCTCATTCATTTTATATTTTATTATAAATTTTCTGTGAATAATAAGTTTCTCTGTGACAGCTCAGTTGTGTATTTTATCTCATTTTTTGTTCTTGCAATAAAAATTTTACTTCAAACTAATGAAAACTTCAGCAATCTTCTCCCTCCTCTCAAATCATTCTACAAAAACTAGACGAATTAGTTTCGCAATTACCAAACTAATTAGTCGCACTCAGAAAGGGCATTATAGTCTACGAAGATAGATATTTAGGATCAAAGATTTCATGTCGACTACGTCATAATAGTGTAGCATAGTTACAAACCGTACATTATTCGTTCATCTATTGAACATTTTTTTGGCGGTGTGTTGTCTTCAGCTGTTGCTGTGGTTCCGGAATGTTGCGGTGTCAAGTGTATAGCTTGATTTCTCGGAACGAGACGGGAAAAAGCCAGGGGAGGAGTCGTTTGCACTAGAATCCTAGTCAACTAGTGCAATGTATTTCGGCATCCTTTATTTTTCGTAAAACTTTCCTAATCATGAATTTCGATTGATAATCCAAATGGTCAAAATTCATATGCTATCAGCTTTCATGCATCTGTCCATATTTCATTAATTTTTTTGCCTTTACATTTATCTTTCCTCCTATTTACATTTATACGTTGTATACCGTGTCAATTTAAATTGTTGAAAAAAATGACAAATTTATTATGGCTTTTATTTTCCATCATCAACAACAAAGTATGCGATTGGTGACCTTTCTTATTCGAGCACTGTTATTGTTGAATAAAGAAAGATAAAATATTTCCTAAGTCAATCAGTGAATCTGAAAACTGAAATGTATAAATGGCATCCGAATGTCGAAATTGTATCACTCATCATCACCAAAAAATGATTAGCATCTCACTTTTTTTTTCGTGGCGTGCTATTGAAATAGATTGTTTAAAAACTCTTTTCGAAAATTCATACAATCTAAATGCCGGCAAATCTGGTTTGTTTACATTGTTATTTCTGAAACTAGAAAAGGTTGAGAAGAAAACTTCTGAATTTTTATGATAGATCAGTTTCGAAAGATACTATATAGTTCGACTATTCGACAATCATCTGTGATTGATTGCTAGCATATCTTTAGGATCAAATATTTCTAGATATATCCATAAGCTGGAAATGAATACCAACAAAGATTAAATCTCGATTTGAAATCTTAGTGATTCAACAGTTCATTAATTCATCTAGCAAAATATATATATATATTATTTTCAAAATTGCTATGCACTCAAACGATCGAGCATATGAATAAATTAAATTACTCCAATTTATCGATCAAGTTCAGCTTTAACCGAAAATCCAAATGAAAATTTTCAAAACTATTATTTAATAATGGTACTTTCTGATACCATTAGTAACAACATGTTATTATTCGGCAAACCCTTACTTTTCACAGTTTATACTTTTTTTTTAAGTGAAGTGTAATGAATTGTTGAGAGAAATCGGCAGTCGGTAAAGTGATTTACTTGGAGTTGATACAATAATAATTCATTAATCCGATTTCGAAAATATCAAAATTTTTTGAAAATTTTATAATTTGTTCTAAATTTAGTTAAAAAATATATGATACAGAAGTTATAACTTACCAACTAATTAAGGATTATCGTAATCAGTGAATTGTTCCACATTATAACTGATTAAAAAACTTCTCAAAAAAAGTAGAAATCTCAGCAGGGAAAAATTTTTTTTCTCAAAAACATTTCACTGCATATTATTGTTATTGCATAGTCAATGCAATTTTCCACTTATTTTTTCACACTTTTTCTCTTTTTAAATTTTTTTATCTCAATTTTAAAACTGATAAATGATATCAAAAAAAAGGAAAATTTAAGTGCTATTGTAAAAAAAAAAAAAAAAATCCGAATGAAATTTTCACATAAATTCATTTTTTCTTCCTTCCTATAGACTACTTGTTTTTTGTTTTTTTCAAATTATATTTGTTACACATACATTACTCTCCCAAATTATATTGTCTTTGGCTTCTCTGTATAGATTTTTCTTCATTCTGGACTGTATTCTTTTTTAAGCTCATTCTAACATATAGCATCTTTTCACTGTATTAAGTGATTGTATTCAAATTGATGATAGGTAGGAAAGGTCAATCAGTTTTTTCTTGCTGAGACTTCTACGTTTTTGAGAATTTTTTTAATTAGTTATGATGTGGAACAATTTAATGATTAGGACAGTTCTTCAATTAATTAGTAAATGATAGCAATCATAGCATCGTTTTATTTTGATTTATGAATATTTACGTTGACAGTAGTAAGAAGAAGTATATCGATGGTTAGAAAAAGTTTGTTATTTTGATTTTTGAGTATTTGTATTGATGGTAGATAGGAAAGATCCATTAACAGTAATCATAGCGTCATTAAATTTTTATCTTTGATAGTAGTACTGCAGATTCTGTTCCCTTTCAGTGAGACAAATGGATAGATGAATGGATGAGTTGGAGAATGTTATTAAGTAGTTGTACTTTCCAAACTATATGATTTACCATCCAATCGATATATGTCCCTTCATGAATGTCATATTTTTTATGCTATTACAACAGAAAATACCACATACATACATACATACATACAGAGATATACCTACGGACATATATATGCGAACAGACATATATTTGTTAGAGGTCAAAAGTCCAAAGGATACCTCTCCTTCTATAGTATGTTGGAAGGTATTCCGAGTAACGATACGCATCATTTGTTGGGACGATTCTTTCCATCAGTTGTTGGTTTGTGGAATGGATGGTGATAAGTTTGTTGTCAACTTTTGGTTGGAAAGAAATAGAATTGAAGAAAGGAAGGATCAGATAGGATAATATTGGTTGTTGTGCATAATTTAAATGAATGTGAAACGAAAGATCCGTAGTTTGCTAGTTCGTGGGTAATTGAATAATTTGTGAAAAATTAATAATTCGTGAAAAACTGCATAATTCGTAAAAAGTTAAGTAATTCGTAAAAATTAAGTATTGGAAAGCTAAATGCATTCATGTGTACTTTAAAAGATGAAAAATTTTGTTTTGATTTTTAATTCATAAAAAGACTGGATGATTCATGATGAACTTTAACAAATGAAAAGGTTTGTTTTTGTTTCAATAAATGAAAAATTGAATCGTGTGGAATTTAACAGATGAAAAGGTTTTATTTTGATTTTAATTCGCATAGAATGTAAAGGATGGGAAGTTTGTTTTTCGTTTGTTATATTCTTAGATTTGATTGATTAAAATGGTATGGTAATAATGTTTTGCTAATATGATTCATAGATATAAATTTGTGAATTCTGCATGGAACTTTCCATTCGATGAAGTATAACTATTGCAAAGTTTCCCTTATAGTTTAGAGTTATTAATTTGGTTAATAGTTTTTAATTTGATGGTGTAATTATTGAAGAAAATAATATAGCAGCAGATGGAGAATTAAAAAAGAAAAACGGAGTGATCAGTGTTTAAATAATGCGAAATTTTAAATCAAAGATTGGTCATTTCTTTCTCCTAATATTCGTCCTCAACGATTCATAGATATAAATTTGTGAATTCTGCGTGGAACTTTCCATTCGATGAAGTATAACAACTTTTGAGTGAATAGAAAAGTTGGACGAAATTGTCCCACTACTTTTCATCTTACCGATGGAATAATTATCACTAAGCGCATACAAATATATCGTTTTCATTTTATCATGAAACATATAAAAATGATTTTTATTGTTCTTAAGTTTGGATGATTAGTCAAATATTTATGAAAAAAGGAAAGATTTAATCGGTAAGAGAAAGAATGTATGTGTAATATGATAACAAAGTTTGAAGAAGAATCAGAAGTAGTTGAATCAATTTTTATAATAGTGTCTACCTTCAAAAATACTCGATTTATTCATATTTCCTTTTTCTTTTTTTTTTGGCAGTAAATAAGTGTCGAATATTACATTAGGGTTTTGAATGCATAGGTAGAGTTAGTGCATATAAATAAGTGGAGTATAAACGGAAGTGATGATGAAATTGGTTACAGTAAATAGGGAAAATGATGAATAATTTAATTAATTTGTAAAAAAAGAAAGGAATAGCTAAACTTATCAAAAGGATTAATGTGTGATGAAAAATTTTTCAAAATTGATCAATATGATTCTTTTTAGGAATCGTAATGTACAAATAATTTTTTTCTTTTGTCTAATTCTTTTCTAATTTTTAATTTTCATTTTTTGTAAAATTTTTTTACTTATCAAATGATTTTCTTTCTCTTTTCATTTGCAAATCGATTGTTATTTTGAAGTTTCATTTAAAAAAAAAAAAAAAAAAAAAAAGAAAGGAATTCGACGGGATATACCATTTCAACTTTTCAAAAGAAGTCAGGAATTCCTATGGTAATATGGGGAAGTAATCAGAAAAGGACTGATATCGAGGAATTATTGTTATGGTGTAATTTTAGCCCGAAATCTAAAAGTCATCCGCCCTTGTATTTTATTAGTAAAACATAAAAATGTAAAATATTTAAATTTCTTGATGACATTTCAACAAGTTTGTTGTGAAATAACTCAACTTAGCATATTTATCAGTACCAACATTATTATTTAATTACTTTCTATTTTTTTTTTTTTTTTTCATTCATTTCAGCATTAAAACAATGGTACTTCGTGTTCTGGTAACTGGCGCAGCAGGCCAAATTGGTTATGCTGTTGTGTTGCAAATCGCTAAGGGTGATGTTTTTGGCCCTGAAACGGTATAATTTTTGCTGTTCGAATTTCTTAACTTTTTTAAAATATAACATTTTTTTGATCACAAATTTCATGTCAAAAAATTGCAAATCTATTAATGATTTATATGGTTTTATGGAAAATTGTTCTCCCATTTATGCAGGTACTTTCGTAGAATAAAATGCTCTAGTTTAGGCTTTGTTTCTCGCATGAAGAAACTTTAAGCTTATATTAATACTCTTATTTTCTCTAAAAATCATTAAGTTTCTATTTAAATTGATTTTCTTAGCTTTTTAAAGCTTGTATTTCAGCTCAAACATTATAAGAACATGAAATAAATTGATCAGTTGTCAAGAAATGACAAAATTTATTAATACACTTACCCTCAAAATTCAATATGAACACATTTTCTGAATATTATAGCTTCGAGAAAATTAGACTTTTAAGAGATAAGTCATTTAAAAATATAATTTCCTCAAAAATAAGATATTCATAAGATATATTCTTATTGATCGAAGAAAAAAAATTTAGCAAAAAAATTAAATCAATGTTTCAGCCAGTTGTTCTTGTACTATTCGATATACCACCAATGATGCAAGCTCTTGAAGGTGTAGAATTTGAGCTTCAAGACTGCGCTTTACCAACTTTAAAAGGTTTATTTTGACCTCAGCCTTTTTCTTTCGTCCATTCTGAAATTTAATTAGATTTTTATTCAGTTTTTGTTAGTGTCATTTCATTCCTACGCCAATGCTGAAGACATTGAAATCCTTATAACATAATTTTTTTCTCCAGTTTTTTTATCCTTTCTTATGCTTCGAACATTTGATTAATTTAATGCTGAAAAATCCGTTTTTACAGAAATTGTCGTAACTGTAAAGGAAGAAGAAGCATTTAAAGATATCGATTATGCTTTCCTCATTGGTGCCATGCCAAGAAAACAAGGTATGGAACGGAAGGATTTGCTTTCCGCAAATGTCAAGATTTTTAAATCACAAGGAATGGCTTTTGCGAAATACGCTAAATCAACGACCAAGGTAATGTGCATATTTATGGATTATATTTTCATATTTCTTGTTGGCCTATTGCATTATTTTGAAATATTTGCTGAAGTGGAGCGTAATTTTACATAGTGTCAAGTTATGCATAATGATACTTCAATCAGTGCTGTAATTGTAATTATAATTAAGAATAATAAGCAAGCAAGTAAGCATTGGTAACCACAGAGGCAATATTTGAAACCAAAGGGTGATTAGCTTTAGAATGTTATAATCATAATTTAAAAACTGGGCTTATCCTTGAAAAATAAGTTTATTCGGTTATATTTTTGTTGCAATAATACTGTAATTTATAATGATTCAGTAAACTTTGGTATTAATTTTTCCTTGTTTAGGTTGTTGTTGTTGGTAATCCAGCAAATACGAACGCATTTATCGCAGCAAAATTCGCAGCTCCAACAGTTCCAGAAAAGAATTTCACATCTATGACTCGTTTAGATCATAATCGTGCGATGTCGCAAGTCGCAATGAAATGTGGTGTTGGGGTTTGTTTGGATTTATTTCTTTCTATGTTCGGAGTTTGAATCAATATGTAAGTAAATATATATGAGAATATGAAATTCATGCATGAGAATTATCGAAGAGTAATGATTTCGATCAAGAAGAGAATCGTTTCTGGACTTTCAAAACTCATGAGTTTCATTTTTAAAGAATCTTGATATATTACTTAACATGATTTCTATTACTCTTTTTTGGATACACAAATTATGTGTGCATACATAGATTTATATGATATATCATTGCGATTCTAATTTGATTTCTAAATACTTCAGATTCGAGATGTGAAGAATGTAATTATTTGGGGTAACCATTCAAGTACTCAATTTCCAGACGTTACTCACGCTACGGTCACCAGAAATTCTACTGCAGTTGGTGCTGACGAGGCTATTAATGACAAGGAATGGATTCAAGGACCGTTTATCAGCGTGAGACTTGTTTATTCAAATGTCACTTCTCTTATATCTTGGTTTCATATAATTAAAAAATCACTTATGAATAAATTCTTTATTAATCCCTTACAGGTTGTACAAAAACGTGGTGCGGTAATTATTGAGAAGAGAAAGTTGTCATCAGCAATGTCAGCGGCGAAAGCAGCTTGTGATCATGTCCGTGATTGGCACTTTGGAACGAAACCGGTATGATTCTTTCTTCCGTAGGAATTATAATTTCTGAAATCAATGCTAATTTATTCCAGTTTAATTAAGATATTCGATAATTATGACGGTAGATTGCAGCAGAAGATGATATAAGTGACAAAAAATAAGGAAAATGAAGTAAATACTCGTTAAAAATGTGAAAATTATGAATTTATTTGCAGAATGAGTGGGTATCAATGGGTATTCCATCAGATGGTTCATACGGTATTCCGAAGGGAATGGTGTTCTCATTTCCTGTTACCATTTCTGGTGGAGAATACAAAATTGTGCAAGGCTTGCATTTGGACGAATTTGCCAAGGAAAAGATTGCTATTACGCAAAAAGTATGATTTAACAGGAGCTGTGAAAATATTTTTTTGATTGGAAAAATTTTATCCTTTGATAGAGAATTTGTCGATGTCGAATAGATTAGCGATAGTTGTTATGAAATTACTCGAAATTTGATTGTTGATATCAGGAATATTTGTTGGGAGATTGCTTAATGAAGAATGGATAATAGAATTAAATTGAGGAATACTGCTGTCCGAGTTATCGAATTCAGTTCTCAGCGAAGAATTGATTCTTTTTCTCCAACCGATAGCAATCCTTTTTATAGTAGGCGGCTGTTTACCATATTCCATCATTGTACATAAGCTAACTTATGAGACCGAAGCATTTGCATTGAATTAGTTTTTGGTATTTGTATATTTTCGTTTAACCCATTTATTAATTATTTCTATTTGCCATTTCCATCATTCTTTCATTTCGAAAATGAATATTTTCATCAACTTTAAAATTGGATGTTTAAAAGTTTCATGATTTTAAAAAAATCTTAATTGTAATTTTGTAAACGATCACTTTTTTGTACTTTGTTTTACGAAAAATGTGTTACGATTTAACAGACAAACCAATCAATTAACAACTCTATTAATAGTTGATTAGTTTGAATGTCGGATTATCTCTTGTTGCTGAATTGTCTTTGCTTTTTAATCAAGAATTATAGTTTGATTGAATGGGTTGCAGCAGTGATTTATTAAGTTGATAGACTTGTCAAGCAAAAAAGGGATCTGTAGATCGAGATTTACCCGTGATTATCATTATAACATTTATTACTTCGTTGCTCACAAATTGTTGTCTTTCTTGATATATGGCATGCCTCATAAGATCTTCAAATTTTATATAATTGATAATCAAAATTTGCAGGAACTGGAAGAAGAACGTGATGAAGCTCTTCAAGCATGCGCTTAAAATCCTGTAAATACATACAGTTCAAGAATCATGATAATGTGGCACTCAATCAATGGATCGTTTCAAAAAAACTGAAATAAAATTTATTTCATCATTTATCGGTCTTTCCGTAGTTTTGAGCATCTGAATTTTAAATGATTTTTATCTAGATCTTGAATGTAAATGACTAATTATTCGAATCAATTTATCAAATTATAATTTCATAAAGTCATTTTTACTAGAATGATTTTGAGTACTGTTATTCATTTGTAGCACTGGGATGAATAAAAATAAATTTTATGATTGCAAAAAACGTGCTGAGATCAATCAAAATTGTTCATCGGGTTTAAGAGAATGGCGTAAAAGCATTTGATGAAGGATTTGCTAGCAAGTTTTTCAGCATAAATGAAATGTAATCAATAATTTCGAATTGGAAATGACGATTTAAAATAAGCCGTTGCACGACTAAATATGATCACCCAAAGAGGGAAATGAAATAACTGGAAAGGTTGCATTAATCAGTTCTCTATATCTCGATACACATGAATGATTTGGTGTAAGCTAACGTATGCTGCAAAAACTTACAAAGGAAAATGACACTCTTTATCTGACAATATGCTTTGAAGCTTTGAATTGTTTATTTTATTTCCTAAATCTTTTTTCCATTCTCTAGAAAGTCGTGCAAACAAACCCTTTTTTTTTGGTAAATGAGACACGAAATTAAGAAAGAATTGTGTAAAATTTTGCAAAAGAAATTAAGTGAAGTCTTTGAAGTGCAAACGATCATATTTTTGAAGTACAAACTATCGAAGATTACGTTGAAGTTTTTTTTTTAAATTAAAGATCGATAAGTAACCTTTACAGCGTATCGATGCGAGAATTCAAATTCCAGTGTCACTGACACCAATCACTGTTTAATGTCATTAAATTTCATTATTTATTCCTTTCAATTCCGCATTTTTCTATTCAATTTATTGTTTATTACTATCGATTATGATATATGATTTCAATTTTTAAGTATTATTTCACATGCTGACTTCACTTTTTTCTAAACATTCATGAAAAAAAAAAAAAAAAAAAGGTTCCGTGAGTATTTCTTTTCCTATTTATGATGAAAAAAATGAAACTATTAGACAGAAAAAATGAAATTAATGATTAAATGAAAAGGAATTTATTATTCATTGGTTGTTGGACAGTTTTATCCAGTAAATAAATGAGTAGATAAATAATTTAATGACGTTGCATAATTTCTGCTAGAATAACAGATTTTTTTTTAACATTTTGCTAAGAGAAGTAGGCTTGTTTCTTGTTTTTGGAGAAAAAAAAAGTGCATAATAATCGTTATTCGTCAATGCATTTTTCATTTCGATGGAACATCTTTCTTGAATTTTTTTTGTTTTGACAATATTAATTCTTTTTTAACAGAAAGGATTAATTTTTTATTCAATTAAGTGAATAACAATTTATTGATTAGGAATGATTTTGATATCATAATTGATTAAGCGATTTTTTTGCTACTTTTAGAATTTTCATCTATTTATATCAAATTTTAAAATTATTAGAGCTGAGAATTCAATTTTTCGTTTTTTTTTCTGATTTTTATTTTTTCAAAAGTTAGACAAAGAGATGGAGGGAGATAGAGAGAAGAAAAGAAAAGAAAAAGCGGAAGTTTGCAAATATGGAAAATTGATTATCAGCATATGTAGGGAAATTAAAAGAAGAACTCACTTCTTTGTAGATATCATTTGGCAAAAATGGTGTGTTCAACAACTAGTTGTCAAATGTCGCAAATATCATGATGATAGCAGCAGCAGCAGTAAAATATTTTTACTTCTTACTGTCAATAAACACCTACCGTAACCTGATTTCATTTCTGTTCTCATTTTATAGTAATATGATATGATACAATAGTGTTTATGACCATTAAAGTTTATTTATAATAATATTCTTCTAAGTATACTAGCATGGTTCCATACTGTAACCTACTATGTATTAGTATGACGCATACTGTAATCTATCATAAGATTATAGATGCATCTAACATTCAAATCCTCAAACTGCTCGGCCAAGTTTATTTTATTGAGCCCAGTTAATTTATCATGTGTAGTTTGATTAATTTGTTTGTCAGTAATCTTGGCTAATTAACAATACAAAATATCAGTATTATTGCAGCTTGCTTAATTTTATTTCTGATATATTGATCTACTGATACTGCTATTATCGAGAAAATATAAATAGAATTTTAGGCGAATAAATTTAATTTGAATAATAGTTACTAAAAAATTATAAAAATAACGTTTTCTATCGATAAGGAATGAGAAAGATTTGTCCAAGGATTTATATATTGATAATTTTGATGCCATTTCAACACAATGGTGTGTTAAATTTTGAATTTAATTATTCGAATTGTCCGTTACATTGTTATCCATCATTTTAATCTCCTATATTGAATGGAAACTTTAAACGAGATGAATGCTCAATTAAATATGTTTTTCTTATGGAAAGATATTGTATCTCTTTGACTTGTAGAGAAATTTTAATTGAAAGTAAATCACTTACTGATTTGAATTTAATGTAATGTAATCAACTAAATTGTTCTACAATATTTTTTTTTTTAAATTTAAAAAAAAAAACAATAATGTCTTTGTTAGAATACATTCATTTAGAGCATTCCATTTTCTCTCATATATACATAATCTTCTATGCGAAATAATCATTTTTTACTTATAATTTTCCGTTTCATACACATATCGAAATGTATAACTGATAATTTTGATTGATCAAAAATTTGTGCAACTAACAATGGTGGAGAAAAACTTCGTTTTTATACTCAATTCCAAAGGATTCTTATTCAATTAATACTAATCTAATTTTACCCAATTCAATTGCTCTTTAGTATTACCGATTTACATAAGAATTAAATTACAGCAATTAATTCGATGGTGAAAGTTATTCGATTAAACTTCTCATTTGTTCATATGTGTTATTAACGAGGAAAAAAAATCGTTGTTGCAAACCAAATTGTCAAGCAAATTTAATTAGAAGATGATACGTTTCGTTTTATCTAGACAGAATTGATATACCGTATCGATCAAATTCTTCAATGAAATCAATAATAATGGATACCGAAACTGTTTTTTTTATTTTTATATTAATTATAATTAATATAAAAATAATTTAAGGATGAATATATTAGATTGAGAATACTAGATAATTCGTTTTATTAATTTGTGCATAAATTATTAGGTACGAAATTATTCTCTTCTCATTTGTATCTTAATTATAAGCAGTAAATAAGTTTTAGATCGAGAATCCTATAATTACAATAAATTATTTTTTCCTTTATTAATTTTATATAATCTAAGATGAATATATTGTGTTATAATGTGTGTATATGTTTTTATAACAATATATGTTTTAAGTATATAATTAATTATCATATATAGTTCTGATTTTTTGTTGTGAAAGGAGTCGTTTAGGGTACAAGTTGAACGATGGCCAGTTACAGTATAATAGTAATGACAGGGATTAGTGATGATACTAAGATTATTCTTTCCACATTTGTATATTAATTATAATTAGTAACAAGCATTAGATTGAAAAAGCTTTCATCATAGCAATTAATTCTTTTCTTTGCTAATTTATATATAATTTAAGAATGAATATATATGTCATAATATCTATGAATATTTCTATGACAATACATAAATTAAAGCGTTTAATTAATCATTATATATTTTTTTGAATTTTCGTTTTGAAAGGAGTCGTTTAGACATAAGTGGAACGATTATACAACGATAGCGATGATAAGAGAGTTAACGATGGGTGTTATCTGCAAGTTCGGTAACCTCGTCATTTTAAACATTCATTAATCATCCATCATAGAATTTCGAAAAATTGCATCAATGTCAGATTGCATTATGGTCATAACAACTTGTTATATGCGTTATTATTTCATCTGTTTGTGAATTTATTCATTCATTTATTGTTCGTTTGTTTATCTACTTATTTGAATGCTAAACTTTAGATAATTTTCATCTATTGGATAAATCATCTTTCTTTTTTTTGACTGATAGAAAATGGATGAAAAGTCTCTTGAAAAGATAGGAAAAAAATGTTAATATTTCGAAATGAAAGGAGAACAAAAAAGAAATGCTCATTAAGGATTATTCAAATTCCAAAAATTATGCAAAATCGTATTTCATATTATATTCAAATATATGAGGTATTGATTGTTAGTACTGATCAAAGATAATTTTGTTTAGGAAAGGGAAAAAAAAGTAAGAAGGAGGAAGAAATAGATGTATAGATGGGAAATATACAGGTCGTTGCTCGTTTCTGTGATAATAGAAATATTTTTAAAAAATTTTAAATTAATTCAATGAAAAAGAAAAAAAAAAAGGAGGTCATTTGCTCCAAATAATGATAGACGAAAAATCGTTGAGGATACAACGAAATGACCTAAAAAAAAAAACTTTTTTTTAATCCCTATTATTATCTACTCTTCATTTATGTTTTAAATTTTAGTTTTATGTGAAATTATTTTATTTAATTCTCGATTTCTATCAACTTTTAATTTAAGTTAATTTTTATAAATGTGTAGGAATGATTTATTTTGCATATACATTTTAATCCCACGATCTATTCTTTTTCATTCTTTCATTTAGTTAGATTTTTTTGCTCAGATAGATTTTTTCATCCGAATAATTTTTTCTTTCCGATAAAAAACAACTTTTTTGGATTTTTTAAATTATTTTTCATTTAATTAAACCTTCATTGCATATATCTATATATTAACTCTTTAAACCGTTTCTTTTTTCGTCTATCTAATAACACTTCTTTTTTTTTTAAATTATAAAAAAATTTTCTCGATTTGTTTTTTCTATTTATTTTTAAATTTTATTAACATATAATCTGCACACTATGATTAACAATACTCTATGCAAGTTTTTCTGTCGTCTATTGCTGTACGCAAGAAACGGTAAGAACTGAGAATAATGTTGAAATATTGGCCAAAGTATCAAATAAATCATTCAAAATTTGTTGACATTTCTTGGTCATTGATGCTAACTTCTTTAGGTCATCGTTAGTTTAAACGGTAAATGAGTAAATAGAATTAAATGATACCTTAATGGATGGTATGTTGAATTTAGCCTGTTTAGCTTAATTATTCTACCTATTATATTTACATCATCAGAAAACATTTAAATTTTCGTTTAAGAGATTTTTTATTTAAAAAATGAATGTTTATTATCTCATAATAATGCTACAATTATCAGACGACTAAAATTATTGTACCATTATATTTCTAACTTTATTAGAGCTATTGATGCCAACAAAATTTTGATAGTCGGAATTATAACATTAAAGTTAATTTTAAAATGTATGATAATAATATTACTTCTGAGGTAGAAATGTGGGATGAATCCAGGTCACTTGTTACAACGCTAAAATTGTTGGACGATTAAAGTTATGAAACTACATTTTTAAATTTATGGTTACTATTGATGTCAATAATTGCTTCAATGATTAGGATTATGGTATCAAGATCATTTTCATATCCGTGACAATGATAACACTTTCGCAACAGATGTGTGGGGTCAATTCAGGTTATCTACCTTACCTCACCATGCAAACATTTTCAATTCACATGGTAAATATCAAAGTTATCATTCGAAGAGATGGATGCATTTTCATAGTGTACCCACTCCGGATTAACATGACACGCATTCAATACATGAGTTATTTCGAGCATTGCAATGAAGTGGCGGTAATGTTTAGAGCGGTTTGTGTGGTTTGCTTCTTCAGTAAAACTTTGCTCCTGCAATGAGATTTTCTAGAATTTGGGGATTTCGCTCCTACAGTAATATTTTCTAAAAGAAATAATATTTTGCTTCTATGGTAAGGTTTCTTCAATATCTGCTTTTCTGCTTTTCCAAAATTTGTTTCTTCAATATCTGCTTTTCTGGTATGGCTTATTTTTGCGGTAGAATTTATTGACTAAGATGAATATAATAAATTTATGCCTTTTTCCTATCCATTACAATAACATGTCTCAATGCCCATACGTAACATTCATCCAAATAGAGTGCAAGCTTCATAGCTGCGTATATGCAAATAGGACAACTTGGTAACATACTGCTTACGATGCAAAATAGGATAAGATAGAATGTGCTTTGTTACAATCATACAGTATAATCCAATGTTTGTTCAAATGAGGAGAGCAGCACTTCATTTAATATAGAGCCAATACGTTCGTAATTTGTTTGAATATTTGCTTCATTCATTGTCTGATATTTCTGTAAATTATTTTTTTTTCCATTTCATCACTAATTACGTTATTAAAGAAATTTATCATTTAAGATAACATTTTGGAAACTGAAAAAAATAAGCTATCATATCTCTTTTTATACTTTCCCCGATTCTTTTTGAACATTTTACGTTCTTGTTCCCAATTAGTTCAATCATTCGTAGAGAATACATCTGCTGTTTTGTAACGCAAAAGTAAGATTTAAAAAAGTAGAAAGCTATGTCAGTTTAGCAAGCTTTTGTTATCGCTGTCTCCGATTTTCATCTTTCTTTCTCAGCCGTTACTTTATTTCATTATTTTTCTCATAAAAACGATTGTAGAAACATGCTTATACGCTTTTATTTTGTAATGCTTATATTTTCCTCTATTTTTTTATGAGAAAATATTGTATCGTTAATGTCTCAATATTTTAAACGGTTACTTCTTTATTTCAAAAAAATTTTGTAATTATTAAAGTTATGATGGTCTCTTGAAATATTTTTTAAATCGTCTGCTCCAAATAAAAATTTGCCAATTTTAAATTCCTTTCAGAAAAAAAAAAAAAATTTTACCACATCCTCAGCCGATGAGTCATGAATCGATCGTTTTCTGCACTTTTCGTTGAATGTTTACAATTTTTCTTTACCATATTTATTGTCATTGCTTTTGATATTTATTTAAATGTCTGATTACTATAATTAAATGTTCCCTGTGATATTGCCATAGCTGCATCTCTAATTTTTTTTGATCACATAATCAAAATTTGATCGTCATTTCTGTCACTAATTTGATAATTCGGTAACTATCAATTATCATTTGTCATTTTTGTTTGTGTTAATAAATGTACATTTTTTTTATAGCAGTATGCTTTGAATGGTATGTCCTTCGATTTTCACTATTTCTTTATTGCAAATGCGTAATCATATCGTCGAAAATTTAATTCTTCAATGGTGATGTAATTAATTTTTGTTTTTATAGATCAAAATATGATATTGCTGAAAACAATTTTATTGCTGATTATTAGCTTAATTTCGGTATGCCAATCGGCTAATCGAAATTTGATTACACTTAATGAAGACACATGGACTGATATATTGAAGGGTGAATGGATGGTTGAATTGTAAGCTTGTTTTTTTTTTTTTTTCTGCAATTGATGAATAATGTAAAATGATACGATATGTGACAATTAAATCTAGCATTAGATTGAGCAACGATAATTTTGCAGTATTTTCATCATGTTTACTCATAATTTCGAATTTATCTTCGTAAAGTACCAACTAGTTAACCCACTTAAACGTTGTGCCTTATATTTGTAATTCCATTGATGATACACATCTGCATTTAATCTTACAGTTCTTCGAAATTTTTATAATGTCATTCTTCTTAAAATTCATTTCAGTTATGCTCCGTGGTGTCCGGCTTGCAAAGATTTGCAGAAAGCATGGCATGCATTTGCAGACTGGAGCAAGGACCTTAATATCAATGTTGCTGAAGTTGATGTTACTGTAAATCCGGGATTATCTGGCCGTTTTCTTGTTACTGCCCTTCCCACTATTTACCAGTAAGTAATATCTTTTTCTGTTTTTACTCTGGCATTATCTCATATCTTGCCAGCTATAATTCATATCTTGCTCGTTATTAAATGTGATTTTTTTTTTTTTCTTTACAAATGTTGTAATTGACGAGATTCGATAAGTTATATTGCGCATTAAAATGAGATTTCATTAATGTAGTGATTTTCAAATTTCATATATTTCCATCTCTTTAGCAAGAGCAAAGAAATAATGGAAGAGCATTGTTAGTTATGCATAGTTCACAAAATTTAAATTAATCATTTTAAAATTTTGTTTAAACATATTCTATATGGTAATACAGACAAATTTTAGTGTCAAGGATGGCGTATTTCGTGCTTATGCAGGATCTCGTGATAAAAATGATTTTATCAATTATATCGAAGAGAAGAAGTGGACCTTCTATGATCCAATTCCAAGTTACAAATATCCAAGCTCACCGCAGTAAACCTTTGCTTGATTGCGATGATAGTTTTGGATAGATTTTTGAATAAGTCATCGTTATGATAAGTAATCAATAATTAGTAATAAATCGAATTATTTCTTCTTATTTATTCATCTCAGAATTTCTTAATACGAAAATGTAGTGAATGGATATGGTGTTCTAATCACAAGACTACTAAGTTTTGGATAAACATATTTATTTCAGGATGACTGTAGTGGCCTGGTTCTTCAAATTGTCGATGTTTGTCCGTGACAGGCATAACTATTTAGTTGACGAGGGTTTGTTTTCTTATTTAAATCTTTCCTATAAATCTTCGTTAAAGTAATGCAACTTATTAACTACAAATTTGTTTCCAAATATGTCTTTTTATTGACATTTTTAAGAAGCTTTAGTTCTGGGCCATTTTTTCATATTTATTTTTTGTTGTTGTTGATGTTTTTAGTATCTTCCATGAGGAGTTTGGTCATTATCTTAGGAGCTGGGTACATATCAGAACAGTGATGTAATTTTCTAGTCGAACCATGGTTGAAAATTCCGGAATTTATCAATCGTGTAAGATGCAGAAATTAGTAAAGAGGAGCAATAGAGTCGAACCCTCATTTAGTTCATATTGATTCTAAAGTATTACTAAGATATTTTTGAAATGATTGATTCTGTCTTCAGTAGGTATACCATCTTGGGCATCATATTCTGTATTTGCTGGTTTAACTTTGACTTTGGGATGTATACTTGGATTTTTCATTGTTTGTATCATTGATCGAGTTTTCCCTACCAATGATCAGTTCTGCAAACCGGAAATCAAGAAATCAACAAAGAAAGATCAAAAAGCTAAAGCTAAAAAGGTATGATTATAAGACATCTGTTTACAGAAGAAGTCGACAAGAAATCATGGTAGATTTTTTGCAAAAGAAATATCCATATTCAATTATGTTTAGGAATTAATTAGGTTTCCTTGACCGAGAACAAAATTGATTTGATAATTCTGGAACCAATGCTAGTAAAAGATGGTATTTGAAATTGAATTCGAAAATTGATTTGTTTTAATGGACATGATCGGTCTCATAAAGTCTTTAACGGTTTTATGCTTGGTTTTTAACCATTGTCAGTTTCATGCTTAATTCTTTATAAGCTGCTTAATTCTTTAAAGCGAAGATTTGAAGCATATTCGTAGGAATTTAAGGACTCAGATTTGTAGTATTTTCTTATAGCTTATTGTTTGAGTGAGAAAGACTTTGCCATAGGATTTTTCAAATTTCGATTTCTTTTTGAATTCTAAGTCCGAAATTTATGAAATCTTAGAATTTATTTTTTAATGAGAATATTTTAGAGTACTTGAAAATATTTACAGAGCAGAGGCTAATTCCATTAGTTCATTAGCAAAGCATGGTTTTTTTTTTTTTTTTTTTTTTTTTTTTTTAAGTGCTTCGTTCGAATGTATGCAATATGTATTCTCTTTTCTTCCAATGATGTTAATTCATCATTATCCTCTTTCATGGTCTTTCCTTTCTCATTTGATCGAATCTTTTCGCAAATTTTTTAAAAAAGAAATTCGGTTTTATAGGATGAAGGAAAGAAAAAAGACGACGATCAGTCACAGGATGAAAGGAATTCTCAAGAAGGTCTATATTCCTTCTCCGATTATTCTTGTTGAACTTTTGTTTTTTAAACAAAAATACTCTGTTAATTCATTTTCTTGTGTTTGAAACACATAATAGAGCAAATTTTAGATAGGGATTTGATTCTTGTTACCTTATGATCTTTAAAAGATGAGCTCCAATTTAAAAAAAAAAGGAATGAAGGTGGGAAAAGGAACAGCTTTCTGGTATTACAATTTTTTTTTTTTTTTTTAATATTTTAATAGTAATTTTTGTACTAATAATTTCCTTGACGGTGATATTTGTTTGGTTGGATGTTTAAATCAATTTGTTTTCAGAAGAGTCAACTGATGAGAGTGTGCGAAACAGGAAAGGTACGAAGAATGAAGTGAAGAAGAAAAAGTGATTTAACAGTTCATTTAAATGTTTATGAAGTATTATTTGAGCTATTTTCATTCTTATGCAGTACAATAATAGGTTAAGGAGAACTAATATATTTACTCGCTAAGTAATTTGCGTTCACCTACGGTATCAATGTCACTGTTGTACATTTGCACCGCAGGATTTGCTATTATTCGTTATGTTGTTCACTTTCTACCGATCTTTTGAAGAAATCTGTTATTTTTTCTCTTTGAAAAGTTTTTATTTGTATTCAGTTTCTCAATTGATGGTGTTTTATTTCTTGTTATAGTACATATTAATTGTTAATTGTTCTGAATCTACTTTTCTTCCACTTTTTTTTCTTCATATGGATTTCATGAAGAATTTTATAATACCTAATATTCCACTTTTCTAGGAAAATATTGCGTTGAAATCGTAACTTATTTATGTAGTTTGATGCGTAGGATTGATGTTCTTCGTCTGTTTTATATAATCGGTGCGGTTGCTTCTCACTGAATTTGGCATCAGTTATAAGCATAAACATATATAAGATTTGATGTTAAATTGAGGCAAAAAAAATTCTCATCTGGTTTAGTGTATGTGAATTTAAGCAAGTCCATTTATGTGATTATATTCACTACATTCTTTCAAACCTACAGAAAGTCATGTTTGTATGAACTGCACTCTATTGAATACAGATTTTTTTTTTCTGAATGTATAGCTTGAATTTTTCCCTAATTTTTACTAGTTGACTTGAAATTGTATTTCTCTCAAAGTTAATGTTCTATTTCTTTTTTTTCTGCATTATTTCATTAATTACTTTTAGGGGAAGATAGTGCTCTTCTTGCCATTTTATGACTATGATGGAATTCCAATTTTTTCATCCTTTCTTGCTTTATGTGAGCTTGCTTCTTTCATTCATTATTGTAATTCTGCCAATTAAAGCCGTAAAATTCTGTCATTTAAGCAAAGAAAATAAACTTTTTTGTTTTTTATAATCGAAATATGTTTTAGCTTTTGGTTGTGGTAAACCATAACTAACGTTGGAACATTACAGATTTCTTATTAAAAAGGATAAGTTAATGATTTCTTTCAACTCACATTATGTTATCGAGAGATATTTTCGATTATGGTCTTGAAGTAAATTAAACTTGGACTGGTATCTTATATTTTCATGTTGCCTGCTGCTAAATATTGGATTGAAAGTGCCAAATTATATCGAGTCGGGATTCTTTGTCTATATTAAGATAGTACAATATGGTAGAACTAGTCTAGATTTCTTTTTTGATTTTTATGATCGTTTTAAGGTGCAAAGTCAGACTGCTAAATCCATATACATAGTAAATTAAAGTTTCCATCCTTCATTACTTTCTTTTTATTTGTTACTTTTTAGCCTTTGTTTCATCAAACAAATGGTGTTTGTTTATGTGAAAAGTTTCCAGACATGTTATTTTTCAGAATTGAACACGATGTCTAATCCGGTTCAGTGGCTTCCGCTTGAATCAAATCCGGAAGTAATAACAAATGTGAGAATTTCATGTTTCAGCCAGAATAAAAGTTAACGTATTTTCTTCACGTGCTTTGTATCTAATTATGGTATACAATCCTTGTCATCATAATAATTAGTATGAACTGTTACCAGTGTTACCACATTTAAATTAGATAAGTTTTGTATATGGCTTTTCTATTTTTGCCGTTCAAAATAGAACGGAGAAGATCTGAACAATTGCGAAAGGAAAAGAACTTCATATTTGCTGAATTAGTTGTTTTTTATATTAGCTCTTTTTTTTTCTTTTTTTTTAATATCTGATCAAAGCAACGTGTTTGAGGGTTAAGGGATTCTCCCAGTCACAGTTTGGCATAGTGGAATTATTTTAAATTCCTCAAATGATTCTAAAATGATCAATCGTTATAACAATGACTGTAGGATTGTAATGATTTTGGTGGGAATACTTAACATTACATGAAAAATATTTCTCATTAAAAACATGTCTTAACTTAGTAAGTGTTGACAGTTTATAAAAGTAAATGATAAATATAACTCAGCTAAGATAAAAGTATGCCGTTCGAATTTTAGCTTATGCATAAAATTGGTGTGGAGAAAGGAGTAGAATGTGTGGACGTATACGGTTTCGAAGACGATGTATTGGCTTTTATCCCACGACCTTGTTACGCTGTTATTTTATGTTTCCCAATGGTTGACAAGGTATTGTTCCTTGTTTGTAAACTAATCTATAATAAACTGTAAACTGAATTTTCGAAAAATGAATGCACTTAGTCTTTCGTTTTTTCTTTTCAATTTTGTCAACAAGCTTGAACTTCGATTAATGTCTGAAGACATATAATGCGTTAAGAGTTATCATTTCCTCGAAACTTTCCTTCAATATATGGTTGTAAAATTTAGGTTGATGAAATCATGCAACCCATTTATGAAAAAATGAAAGAAGAAGGGAGTGTGATACCGGATGGTGTCTTTTTTATGAAACAAAAGATATCAAATGCTTGTGGAACTTTTGCTTTAATTCATTCTCTTGCGAATAATCATAACAAAATTGATCTTGGTCAGTTAATATTAATTTTCTCATAACAAGAAATCTCTATTTTGGATTATCTATCAATTTTTCTTGACTTTGCGTTGCCATTTCGTTTGGATATTAAATTTTCCATATTTATGTTTTTTGTACAATTCCTAAATATTCTTAGAAATCTTAATTTTTTTTTTAGAAGGAAGTATATATATATATATATATATATATATATATATATATATATATAAGGATAGGTTTATTTAAGGGAATGGGTCACTGAAACAATGGTTAGATAAAGCGGTACTCTTGAGCATTGAAGAACGATCCGATTCTTTGGCTGAAAATTCGATACTTGCGGAAGCTCATGAAAATTGCGCTCGTGATGGTGAGACCGATTCGAACACAGCCGTTGATCATCATTTCATCTGCTATCTTAACTATAAAGATACACTTCTTGAACTTGGTACGTTATTTTGTTTTGAAAAAAAAAAAAAAAAAAAAAATAAAAAACGAGAGAAAACTAATGTAGATTTTGAGACTACATTGCAGAGATTTTTGGTTTTTTCGATTCGTTATAATGCTAAAAAAATAGAACCTTCAAGACATTCAAATAATGAACTAAATCCTATGTTTAAGGAGATTTTATGGTTGGAATATGTTTAACATTATAATGGCATGAATTTGCAGATTCTCGTGCTCCATCTCCGCGTATTTGTGGTTTGACCAGTGATGCAACATTCCTGAAAGATGTTGGAAATTCATGCAAAGCACTGATGAACAAACTGGAGAATATATCATTTAGTGCTCTTGCTATCGTTCGCGCTTCCCAGTAAAGATATCCGTTATTGTTTGATCTCATGTATTGTATAAGCTTATTGTTGCTCGCTTTAGTCTGTTAATTTATATTTTTTGCGCTTATCTTTAACAGTTACATTAACCAATCATGCTGTATTTTTTCACTGCGTTGCTTATTTGTCGTTGTTGCCAGTAATCGATAAATGTTATTTGTTGCAGAATGTTATTTTCCTTAATTAATAGTATACGAAAGATGATGCACACATAGTATGAAAGATTAATTGATAAGGAAGCATGATGATGGTGATAAATGATCGGTACATATTCAATACATGGTAATACAAGGTGTTGTCGCTGTACATTGAAAATTAGCTAATTATATATCTGTCAGACCTAATTGGTTTAAGTGGCGATTCTTTTTTAAGTATGGCAAATATCAAGCTTACAGGCAGCGTATATTTTGACATTTTCGGCATAAATTCCGCCATTACTCCAGCAAATACCTTCTTGTAAACCATTTCAAGCTATATTGATATGATGGTTAAAGTTAAAACTCTCTCTTCCAAATGAATCTATTTATCAGCTTACATCTTAACGGGATCTCGAGACCTTAACGAAATCTCAGGATATATCCAAAAAACTGCATTACTCCGAGCAAATCAACAATTTCCCATTTTTCTTTTTCAAAAACACAACTGTTTGGTCACTTTTTATGTTATGGTAAGTAAATAAATGCTGTACGGTATATGATACTCCAACTGTTACAATGTCCTTTGTGTACAAGGATATTTTTCGGCGGTGATAGTAAGTGGAATATAAAAGAATTACAGTTTCCAACTTTCATTAAATGAAGACAATAACGATATGGTAGCGAAATATTAGAATTTTTTAATGTTTTTCAAGAATATCGTTCTGTTTCATATCTGATGAAAGGTTCGATCCAAGAATTTCATAAATTTATTACCAAATTAAGGCATACTTGAATTTTTGGTAATTTATTAATTTCCTTTGGATTAACATTTATTTTCTTGGACTATTATTTATTCTTCGATTAAAAACTCAACTAACTAATTTATCATTTCTTGATCAATCGATTCATCAAAAATAATTAGGCGAAAGAAAAGCAAATATTACACTAAAATAATTGAAAAAAGAGAAAAACAGGCGTTTGATTTTTTTTTTTTTCAAATATACAAATATGGGGATGTTATTGTGCATTTTATCAATGTATTTACGGAACTATAATTTAATTAAATAAAGTAAATTAAATTGAATTAAATTAAATTATATTTTGAATTTGATAAAAGTTTTTTTATTGTGGCTATTTGTTCCATACTTTTCCAACGAAATTTTTTAAGAAAAAATTCATTAAAATTAATAATTTTTTGTTGGTAATATCATGTAATTCGGAATTCAAGTTCAATGTAAACTTTCAGCTTAGTTTACATATTTATTTTTTAAGTTAATGAAATTTTAAGTAGCAAATTAATTCAATCATTTTATATTATTTCATCGTTCTAACATCAAAAACTCGCGCAAAAAAAAAATCCCGACACCTGCCAGGAATTCGCGGAGGGGCAGAGCCCAAATTCCTGGCTGGTGTCGGGATTTTTTTTTTTATGTTTTGTTTTTTTGTTGTATGAACAATTTTTTTAAATAAAAGTTCATTTGAAAAAAAAGGTGTTATGTACAATGAAAGTTTAAAAAATATGTACAAAGTCGATATATACAAGCGGGATATCACAAGATCACCTCATCGTGCTGGGAACTGTTGGCGAGCTCATTGTTGAACGTTGCAATCTGGGTGAAATACTAAACAGAAGTGCATTTTTACCTCAAAGAAACAAAATTTTGATTAATTCATTGATTTCAACAATAATCATTCCTCAGTAAATAATTTTTGATGGATTCACCAAGTCGTAATAAGAAATCACACGGTGAAAATGATGTAAATTATCTATTACCGGAAAAAAGAATTAGCATTAAATATTACTAAAACCAAGCTATCTGAATTACTAAAACAATACTATCACCAAAATAATGGTAAATAGTGACGAATTATACCATGCAATTCAGTGATTGGTTTGACGGTAAAATTATACGGTATACTATAGCAAATTCTGGATTAAGAAAAAAGAAAGAAAAAAAAGTTAATAAAAATCGAATTAAAAATAAAGAAATTTTCTTTCTATTTACAACCAATTTTTTAACGCTTTAACGTTTCGTTTTTTTCGTGCTCATTAGTTTCGTTGAAATAAAGTGTTAATTACTTTCATGTATATGAATATATCATAATAAAATTATAAGTACGAACAAGATCTTTCGAATAATCATTAATTAAATATGTATTAATCGTGGAAACACTTTTTTATAACATTGAAAGGTAACATAATTATCCTCAAAATGACAAAACAATTTCAAGCACAAATAATTTGCCTAACATTTTATCATATATAATATTTCATGATAATTATTTATCAAATGAATTTTTTTAATTACTAGTTTAAAATTATTCAATTAGTCTTCATAATCATTCGATAACATATCAATCCAATTTTTTATTTCTCTTTTTTAAAATATGAGTATTTAAAATACGAGTATTTCAGGTAGTTCCAGTACCAGAATAAGGCTTTCATTAAAAAAATATAAAAAATAAAAACAAAGAAAAGGAAAATAGTTTCTGTTCTCTTGCTAAAAACTAATAATAATGATAATAATAATAGTAATAGTAATAACAATAATAATAATAATAATAATAATAATAATAATAATAATAATAATAATAATAATAATA
>KZ269978.1:2673978-2693201 GCA_002249935.1 Onchocerca flexuosa | reverse complement strand
TATTATTGTTATAAATAGCAATGATTAATAATAATAATAACAACAATTATTATCAGTCTTACTAATGCTGATAAATCCTAATTTCATCATTAAATATAACTTTTGTAGAGTAATTATTACAGAAATGTGCAGTACATCAACGATCATTCTCGATGAATAGTACCCGTAAAAATAATGAAATGATAAATATGGATTCATCGTATCGACGCCTTTCAGAGCCGAAATCTTTGCCGTCGTTTATGTCACCCAAGATAACGCCATGTTGAGCAGCGATTGCTCATACATTCTCGTTAGTTAATACTGTATTCGATTTTATATTCATTAAATAACTGATTTAATTTTTAAGTCTTATATGTTACCATAATCATTAAGTTTGAAATATTACCGTGATGATCATATACACATATATTATTACAGTCACATAAACTTGATACATTACCATAATCATCAAGATTAGTATGTCAGTGCAAATGATTAAACTTTTATATATTATCGTAATCATCAAGCTTCTTACAGTTACATTTCCGTAAGTTGCAGTTGCACGTCTACAGTAGCGAAATAGTTAAACTATGATAAAAATGAACAAAGAATTCAAAGATACCGTAATAGTTATGCATTTGAATCAAAAAGAAAATGCTAAATTGCTAATGGAAAAGAGTAATTCCTTTGCTAATGGATAAGAAACGAAATCTGAGAAATGGACAAAAAAAGATTCGATCAAGTGAAGAATTTAAAAAAAAAAAAGCAGAAATTATCAAACATCATTAATAATTCCAATTCAACGAATTCTCAGTCAATTTATAACCATCTTTTTTAAGTAAAAAAAGAAAATTAGTCGCTTTTAATACGTAGTAATTTGAGAAATTTTCGAATTAATTTTTTAGAACTTTTATGTGAAAAAGCGAAAAGGAAAGACGAACAATTAAAAATTATCAGCAGTTGATCACTGCTCCATTAATTTGTTCAAGTGTTTTTAACTTAAAATACTTGAAAAATTAAAAGAAAGAATAAATTTCATGATAATAGTCATAATCAAAAAAACTTTCAATTAGTTTTTGTTTTCTCTTTCTCTTTCTTCTTTTTTGATTACAAATTTTTATTGATAATTTAATATAATAAGTCTTTTACAATAACAATATTATAACTGCTTTTTCTTATTTAAAATGACATTTGTCAAGGCATTGTTGAAAATTATTTTTTAATTTTCCAAAAATTGTTTTTATTGCTTTTTCTTTTCTTTTTCATTTCAATATTTTGAATATTTTAAAGCCATAAATTTTTCTTAATTTTTCTGAAACTTTTTTTTCTATTTTTATTGTTTCAAATTTCGGAAAGAAATTTTTATTGGAAATTTTCGGGAGAAACAATCAGCCTTTCAGTAATATGAAAAACCGAAATGTCTAAATAAGCAAATTTCAAAATTCTCTTAAAAAAGGGCGGAAGAAAAGTGAAAGAGAGAGAAAAGAAAAAAGGAAAAATTTCTGTATAGATTTTTTTAATAAATCTAAATGCTAATTGATATTAGTAAATGTTGAGACGAAAGAAAGTTGTAAACGAATATTAAATATTATGCCATTTTTAATTAATTAAGAATTTCCACTTTAAATGAACTTTAACAAAAAATTAGAAACCACGGAAATAAAGCTTACTGATTACTTTTTAGGAAGAAATGATAAGGATGTAAACAGTGATAATATTACCGATGATCAACAACAAAAAAAAAAAATAAGATTGATAAGGTTCTGAAATGTTTTGCGGTTCAGTTTCGATAAATTCAAATCATTTGAGTATTATTGATACAAGATTGTAATCTATAAATATTATTTCGAATCGATGCAATTATATTTTCGATTTTACTTTATTCTTTGACTAGAATAGAGAAAAAGACTAGGAGAACCATTTAAAAAAAAAAAAAGATTGATAGCGAAATTAAAATGTTCAGTATGTAATTTGCAAGTAAATCAGAGTATCATCAAGTACCTACTTGTTTCAATTAGGCCTCATTATAAATGTTACGGATAATAGTTGAACCTCATGTTTTTTGATTCCTTGATTGAAATTTGATTGAAATAACACATCTGTCACGTAACTGAAGAATATTGTCAGGAATTAAGTAAGTGTGATTTCGTATGAGAATTATCATATCATTCATTATTTCGATTTAATTATAAAAATTTTGCATAAATTCATAAAAATGATGTGATTAATTTCATGTTCAATCTACGAACGGTTTATCTCTTACCGTGTCGGTACTTTTGTTTCCTTGCAATTATGAATTTTAATTAAAATTACTTAATTGACTGGCCTTAAATAATAGAACATGTCAGTATTCAATTACTAACTCCAATAATGGGTTTTTGTCAATTAATCATTCTGTGATGCCTCATGTGGATTATCTATGCCGTGAAAGAAATTAGTGTATTTTTTTTGTATAGGAATGGAACTTTGCACAGATAATTTTATTAGTAATGAGGTCTTTGTTATGAGGAATTTTATTTGCCGCTACCATGGATATTCATGAATATCGATAATACAACCGATAATCTGGACTTCTTTATACTAGGGAAGTTATCTTCGGGTTGTTGATATTGGGAATGAATAAAGTTTGATGAAGTTTGGTAAGCACCGCTCGCCGAATACTGAACAGAATAAAGATTGGATGCTTCAAGCGCCGTTCATGGAATACTGATCTGAGTAGAGTACTGAATACCAATCAAATACCGATCAAGCAAAGAACTGAATGCCTCTCAGCAAATCATAGCGAAGTTTTTTAAAGGATGTGAACCCAGCCAATATACAACACGTTAACTTGTAGTGCAAAGAGAGTTAATTCACAACATATCAACTTTTTAGTATAAAGAAATCCTGTTTCCTACTCATCAACTATAGCGTAATTTACAACATGTTAATATATCGCAAAGGGAATTTGTTTAACCCGTGTCACCATAACACACCACTCTTTTGGTTGCACCGAGATATTTCTATAACACAAAAATCAAAATATTTCGGTGTTTCCGACATTCCTGATTGAACAAGATCAAATATTTCAGGGGGATAAATTTAGGATCATATGGAACAAAACTTCGTCTCATAACCTTATTTGGGTTAGCATGTGATTCTTGCCCATACTTTTCGAAAGAGAGAGTATCTGCAACCTCTAAAGAAATAGCAAGAATTTCTGTTTAGCTGTTGGAGAAAAATCTTGTAATCTGATTTATAATTTGTTAGATCAGAGATCTACGTGCTATTGTGGCTCGCTAGCTCAGCAATAGACTTTATTGGGTTTACTTATAAAACAGTAAGAATTAAATAAACAATACAGGTAAATAATAAAAAATACCAACAATCGCTTGAATGCTCACCATATCGTCTTTCTTTTCTAACTTCCACTCACCATTTTGTTGTTCCTGCTGAATCGCCGCTCGTGCTGTAGTCGAATGCGTCTTCGAAACTGGATTGAAACTGAATTACCGCTGAAACTGATTTTGAAGACACTGATGTTGAAAACACTTGTTGAAGACAATGATCTAGCTGACTCGAAAAGCTTCTTTTTACATGAATAGTGCATGGGTGTTGACAGGATTACAACACATCAATCATACAGAAAATTTTTTTGGTTATCAGACGAAGGATAAGAAATGGACAATGCTTACAAGCTTCAGTCCTTGTAACATTCCTGACGGTTAACGGATCTAAACATTTCATACGATACGCATAAGCTCTATAAGCAGATCTGTCCTCTCAACGAGGACAGAACCTTTGAGCCCAGATATGGATATAATTGTCTGAGAAATATTACAAATCTCTCTTATACTTATTACTTGCATTACTTTGTTTTATTTATATTAAAAATTTCCAAAATAAAGATTTGGTACTTATCATTAAAAAAAAAAAAAATACTAATAATAAATATGTTTGCGAATTTTTCTATTCTAACATTTATTTTGATGTGTTTCACAAATTTAAATATTATTTGCCTGCGATTTTTGATATTTGGTATAATTCAAACATGATTCGAAAAAAATGATCAATAGGTTAATCTCATGAAAAATTAGTGATTTACTCGTAGCATATTATTGATCAAAAAAAAATTGCATATTTTTTTTTCAGGAGATTTGTTACTTTTCCAAAATGATTGGATTCATTCAGCCAAACTTTTGAAAAATTAGAATTGACTCATAATAGCAACTTAAATTTAAGCGTAAGCCTAAAAAAAACTAGTTCTATTTTATTATTTATTTCAATCTTTTTCAATAATCAAATCACATTTTTGCTCTCATTTTAATTTCCTTAAGTAATCAAAGTTTAATGGCACAATTACAATAACGACTTTAGAAATTGAAAATTTTAAGTTGAAATTTATCAACAAGCAACAGCTGCATGCATGTTACACAACTCATCAAATCAGCATAGAAGTCATCATCACTGCAGTGAGCTTCCCGAAATAATTCACATTTCGCAATATATGCTATTCAAAATTATATTTTTTTCAAAAGTCAAGACGATTTCTGTAAATAAAATATCACTGAAAGTAGTCTGTAATACTGCGTATGATGAAACTCATCAAATCAGCATAGAAATCAATATCAATACAATAAGCTTAATTGATCTAAACGATATTTTATTCACAAAAAATCCAACTCATCGATTTTTTATGAATAAAATATCTTTTGGATCTTCGCTTGAAATGATAATTTATTCATTGTAACTAATTTGGTGTAAAAGACCTCTTTTTTTGTTTAGTATTCATTTTCATCCTGTCTATTGCTGCAAAATACTTCTCCCAAATTCGTTTTTAATGATGGGTTTTACAAGTTAAAAACAGCTCTGAGTACTTCGGTGAAATATTTGAATTCCTCATCAATTTCATCTATATATAATTCGCATAATTTTTACATAATAGCTAAATGTAAATAATTTATATTTTTCGTTACGAAAGAGACGGAAACCAAACCTATCGTTTACGATTTTTATTCTGGCACTTTGTGAATTAATCGAAATAAATTTAACAATTTTTAGGTATATAATTTGGTATATAATTTTTAGGTATATAATTGGCGTCTAATTACATATATATATTTATATAAAATATACTTAGACGCCATTTCGATGCTTTTCCTCAATTTAGAAAATTTAAGTTCCCTCTTAAGAAAAGCGAAAAAATTTGCTAACTAACTTGGAACCAATCGTTCTGGTTACCAGTTCTTATTACTAATTAAATGAAATTATTCAAAAAGAACTAAATATTGAAATCGCTTGGTATATCATTACTGATCATATTTTAAATTTATAATTGCATTTGTATGGAGTATGTAATACCGCTCAAAACTACTTCTGCAGGTAAAATTTCCAAATTTTTAAATTTCGACTAAATTTATGCAAAATTTAAGCAAAATGATTTCAATTGTTATACATTCACTGTCAAACTTGGAAGCGGATTTCAGCGATTAATGTATTTGTCATTAAAAACTCGAAAATTTTCGAAAAACTTGTAAAAATTTGACTGAGTCTTCAGAAACGGCATATGAGCAAATAAACTCGAAAGTTGGAAGCGCATTTTATCACTTGATGAATTTGTAGTATGTTTCCGAAAAAATGGAAGTTTGCTGAAAATTTGTTTGAAATTTCAGGAACATTGTACGATGAATATCTTGCCGAAATAGTGACGAAAGTTTTATTTACTTGCAAGAGAGGAAGAAAATTGCTCAGTTTTTAATTGGCGAATAAAAAACATTGCGTTCGAATTTTCGTGTTGTTATATATTATTACGCGAAAAATATTTTCTAAAAAAATCAGATCTAGCAATTTTGTCACTTCAGCTATAAATTGTGTAGAAGATAAGATAATTTGTAGCAAGTTAATGAGCACGGATGAATTAGTTGATTATCATGATGATTATTTGTTTATGTAAGATGATTAGTGGTTTATATCATTTTACAGAACTATCAAAATGATGGCGACAGCTGCGAATTAAATCGTCGATAGTAAGTACTACATTATCAAGATGGTGAAATAAATCCAACATCCCTAAGGGAATCTTGAGACTTGCATGCCAAGCAAATTTCACGAATTTTCCTTTTACTTAGCTTTTTATTATTGTCAAGTTTCAATATAATTGGAGAAACATATTATTTAGGTGTAATTTTTTGTTTTAATATATTTTTCCTCACAGAAAGATCAAATTGATCACGAAATGGATTAAAAGGGCCTTCGCTGCAATTTTGTGAGTTTTTCTGCTTGACAAATTTACAAAAATGGAAAATAAATTTATACTTAGTGAAGATTCGATGAATTATTTGTTTGGCAATGAAAAACATTAGATATAATCCGCGTGATAGATTGTGGTTATATCGACATACTCACGTCTCAAGAAGATTGTTCAAAAATATTTTTTAGCATATCTCCTGGTTCGGCGATTCTGATGGATTTTTGCACAGAACTTTTGAATACTTTTTACAATTATTGAAAGAATAATGTGAATCAAAAACAAAAAGGTCGTTTTAATTATGCAGTTTTAATAACAAAAAAAGTTCTCATACGTCTTCAGTACAAAAGCAGGTCAATGAATGGAGATTTTACTAAGTAATTCGATGTGGGACTACAATTTCGAATCGATCCACATAGAATCCGTTAGGACACTAACGAGAGGCGTTCTAGCTCTTCCATTTCTGAAATTCACACAATTCCTTCCCTTTCTTTAATTTTTATGCCAGTGATATTGGACATGTAACACACGTCCCAAACCAAAGTACGCCTCCCCGAAATTGTATTACAACCCATTTTATGTTTACCTTCCACACTTTCCAATGGAATTACCACGGCTCTTAGAAGACAAATGGCCAAAGTCTTGATGGTTCTCCTTAAATAATGATCTCTTGTGTGACGATGTAACAGTATATCGCGATGATTTCGTCACTGTGAAGATTTTTATCTCAAAATTTGTATGTTTCACTATATCTCTCGAGCCTTCCAGGAAATATGTGACTCCCCAATCGCGATCGACGATGGAAGTCATCACTTTGTGTCACAGTTCTAGAAGAAGTGCCATTTTCCTCAGTAACTGTCTGCAGTATAGTTAAACATTTATTAAATAATATAGTCGAATTGAATAAGCAAATTAAAGAATCGTTTTTCATATGGTAATGCTATTTTGTAATACCTTTAATTAGTCGATGACAAGTATTTGCATATATTTAAATATTTTGTAATAGTGGATGAATTACAGATCTCAGTGCTGTTGCCATTATTCAATGAAGCTTTGTACAGTAATGACACATTAATAATTTCAGATATCGTGGATTTGGTCTGTTATTTAATGCTTTTTCGAGAAATTCATATAACTACATTCTGAAGCCAAATATCATTGAATGTCTGGTAGAGCACATAGTAAATCTCAACTTCAAAATGTTTCAGGAGATGACGAGCAAACACAAAGTAAATCTAGGTTTATTATGATTTTTGTTGATTTCAGTTCTAGTTTGATTTTTTTCTAGCCACCAAAAGTATGCATAAATTTTATACCGAAATTTTCAGTAAGGAATGTTTTCATCTTCAAAAGCTGGTGCGTTTATGTAATGAAGTATTTATTTTCACAAGATAGACAATAAAGTTGTGTCCAATGCACAGTTTTGTACTAGAAATATCAATAATTCGCGTGCAAAATGTCAATAATTTTATGTTGGAACTGTGAACTGGTAATGAATAATAGATATAATACTTTGATAATAATAGATGTAACACGATTAAAAATGTTGTTAAGTTTTTTGTTGGGGATTGGAACTTGATACAGATGAATTTGTTGTAATGAAATCTTTGTTGTGACGAATCTTATTCGCAGCAATGATAATATCGATAATACAACCGGTAATTTGGATTTCTTTCTGATAGAAGGGGAATTATCTGCGAGTTACTAGTATTGGGAATTAATAGAGTTTGAGAGGTTTGGAAAGCGTCAATCGTCGAATACCGATCGGAGGAAAGGATTGAGTGTCTCACATGTTAACCTAACGCAAAGGGAATTTGTTTATTCCATTTCACTGTAGCATAACAATTTACAACATGTAAAGTATAGCGTTAAGGTCAAGAGCTTGGTTATACCAAAATATTTTTGTAATACAAAGATCTTTGATTATTTCGTCATTTCTATATTCCGAAAAAAAATATTTTGGTTGTTTCGACAACCTATGCTCATATATGTAGTGTCACAAATCAGTCATTTATGATACAACAGAGTTTTCTTTCGCCTTATATCAGACGGCACTTTATATCAGTTGCCTATCTACGGTTACCACATTCGAAAAGGTCCTTATATCAATTAACTACATACGATATCTCGTATCAGTTATCTATCTGTGATGCCACATATCAGTCACTTACAATATATCTTACATCAATCGTTTGCATAGACACTCCAAATCAGTTATTTACTTATAGTACTTCATATCAATTACTTCTCTGTGATAACTCATCGGACACTAATGCATCTAATATTAGTGAACTATAACGAACTAAGGATCGAAAAGGGTTACCCCAACATCTTGAAATATCATCTGCGCAGGTGCAACCCTACGGTTGTCCTCAATTGCGACTATGAATTCAGATTATAAAACAAATCATAAAAAGATCGCAAAGTGTATTCAGATTGTAAAATTGATCATTTCACATTAAATCTTAGGCTTCATATTACTTAGGTCTAAAATACTGTGCTTCAAATGTATTTATCTTTTATATATTTATGGTTAAATGGATAGATTTTCAATATATGTGCTAAATCAGAATAAATTATCTAAATAGATAGATTTCAATATTGGGATATCAATTTTAATCCTTAACATAATGTCATTAATAGATGCATTGTGCAAAAAAGCTTTGGGTTGTATGTATGGACAAGTAATCGGTGATTCATTAGGATCTCGTTATGAATTTCAACCAGCTTCAATTGTTCAACAAATGATAATCGATGATTCAGTGCAATCTTTTCTACCGATAATTGGTGGTGGACCGTCACGGTTATTGCCAGGACAGGTTTATTTCTTCATTTACTTATCATTGTCATATTAATATTCGTTCATATAATTTCTATTATAGAAACCATTAATTTCACTAGAGAAATTGCATTAATGAAGTAAAATTGTTATTTATTTCCAAATCATTTCCTTCCTCATTCGTTTTCTCTTTCTAAAGGAAAAGATAAGATAATTGTATAGAAATCTCCGAAAAAGATATTTGACTCATGCAATTGTGGAAGATTTATGAAATTATTTATAATTATAATTGATGTTATATTTATTATTGATTAGTCTCTGGTTTTATTTTGATAAGATTTGAAGTAATAATAAATGCTGAAATACTGTGAAATTTGATGGTATATTGAATTAATAGAAACAATTCAAAACCTGGAAAAGGAATTTATGGATACGAAAAAGCGAAAGAAACTTGAAACTATCCTAACAAAAAACCGAAAGACTTGAATATTTTTGAAGCTTTTGCAACCTGAAAAAGGAAGTTACGATATTAAAAATGCTATTTTTAATCTTTAATATTATTTGGAAGTGATTAACGAATTTTCCGGTAACGGATGATTCTGAAATGGCTTTTTCGTTGGCTTCCAGCTTAATCCGCTGTGGTACTTTTAATGCGGCTGATGTTGCTTGTAGCTATGTGTTTTGGAGTCAGTCAGAACCACCAGATATTGGAAAGGCCACGCGAAATGCGCTAACTATCGGTATTCAAATTTGTTGTACTATTTAATATCATATCATAAAAATTGAAAATTCGTCTTCTAAATGATTAATTGATGATTCATTACTGAAATTTAGAAAAAATGAAAAATGATATGTTGAAATTTGATAGTTTTCAAAAATTATGAATAAAGAATTAAGAAAATGATAAACAAGAAATGAAGAACTTGGATTGAAAATGGAGACTTTATTATATTGTTTTATAGAAATACTTTAATTTTGAAAAATAACTTTTTTATAATTTATTCCTCATGTTTTAGTGTTCTAACTATTTACAGGAAGACGATTGTCACGAAATTGGCATCACGAATTGAGTGATATCGAAAAAGAAGCAATACATCAAGAAGTATTAGATAATGTAAAGAATTATAATACTGGCAGTTTAAGTAATGGATGTCTAATGCGAATATCATCTTTAGCTATCTATTCTGTCAATATCACGTCCAAACAACGGTAATTTTTGATTTTTCTGATTTGATTATCATCACTTCATTGGCTGTAGTATTATCCATCAAGGTTGGAGTATGAAGGGTATTTCTGTTTTTGCAAATTTCATTTCATTAAATTTTTGATAAGAAATTATTGCAAATTGATGACATGACTGGAATTTTTTACTTTTTGATATGTTGCCAGGATTTATATTACAACTAAAATTAATATGTTTTCTCAGTTTTTTTTCTAATATTTGAATATCTCAAGTTATGATTTAATACTTTGTTTAGCAATCAGCACAATGTTGTTCAGTTTTTTCGTAAATCCTTCTTTTGGTAGTTGTCAATTATATCGATGATAAGTCAGATTTGAATATAAATAAATTAAAAATATTAACAAATCATGTTGATTACTCTTTGATTGTTTGAAATGTATTTTGAGATGATTCCTCTAATAATTTTTGGTTCCTGACATTGTAAAATGTATTTTTTTTTTTCATCTGTTCAACTGATTGGTTGTCATTATTTTAAAATCCATTGAAATTTAGAATAGAAGAAATGGTTCGCGCAGACTGTTCCCTTACACATTGTGAAGAAGACACGAAGCAAGCTGTATTTTCTTACATTTTGGCGATACGAGATTTGCTAAATGGAAAGAGCAACAGGGTTGTTTATTTTGTCAGGATTTTTTAGGAAATTTGAATCTTAAAGCATTTCATAAGCATGAGATGTAGAAGAAGATATCATATATATAAACCAAAAATAATTGATTACCTTACCGCAGACAATATAATGATTCGAGAAATCGTATATTTTTAATTAATGATTACTAAGAAATGATAAAGTGCTTCTGTTGAATATTACTATTTATTTTTGTATACTGATCATTGTTGACATAATATTATGGCATTATTGGTGATTCCAGAAAATGATAAAACTTGGAATATGATAAGATTTTTGTGAAATTGTTGGATACTTAAGCATGAAGCATTTCTGAAATCATTTGAACATTTCGATATGTTAGCTTCCGTTGATAAACATGTTTTGACTCACTTTTTGATCAAAAAAGAATTTTATCAGTTAAATGAGTTCTCATTTGATGAGTAATGTATTAAAAAAAAAAGCGTAAAGGAAAATGAAAATCGATGGTTGACATTTATATTTCAACATCTCATTGTATTTGATGGGGACTTCAAAGTGGAACTTAGCTTTAACACAGGAAGCATTCGAAGCAGCATTAAATGCAACTCAGAGCGCACGTATTCGTGGACATTTGTTGACAGCTCAAGAAAAGCCTATTCCTATAAACATTGGAGATCAATTTGTGGATGGTGATAGAAAAGCTATGGGATATATTGGAGTTGCATTGCAGGTCCATGTCTATTTATCTTATAAGAATTATTATATGATATTTGTAATGTGATATAACATACCTTACAAAGATTAGTACGAATAAGTCATACAATAGTTGCTGAATATTCCGATTTCTTTTTAACCGAGTCAGAAATGGATGACAAAAAAAAAAGATGCTTCAGAGTGCTTTTTATGAACTTCTTCATGGTACATCATTTACGAAATCACTAACTGACGCAATATCTCGTGGAGGTGATACTGATACAAATGCTGCCATTGTTGGAGCTTTACTTGGTAAATTTTTTCTTGCTGAGACAGATATGGAGGTTCTATAAATTCTACCTTTACTTTTTATCGTTGGACAGCATTCTATGAAAATTAAGCAAAATTGGAAGGCAAAATACTGATCTGCTATTTGGAAAACAATAAATTGCTGCTATCTAATTATTTGACATCAGTTTTTTAATCATTTTTCCTTATAAGCTTTTATTGATATTTGTGGAAGAATTAAATGCAGATCTGTAATTGATCGCTGACTTACAAATTTTGGACATGTTACACCATTCCAAAGCAGGATATTGATATATTTGTTAAGCAGTAGTAAATTTTTTTTTTTTTTTCGTTAAAACTCTAGTTTTTTAGCGTTTTTTATAGATATAATTTTAGATATAATTTTCCAGGTGCACGATTTGGTTTTGATAATATTCCAGTGCAATGGATTAACACAGTGAAGGAAAGCAAGCCAAGAGCTAATTTCAATATTATAGATCATAATGTTGAACGAATCGTCAACAATTTACTGATGATGAGCTAAATTTTTTAACTTTCTCTTTTATCTACTTCTTTATTTGTGTTTTTATTTATTTATTTATTTTAGGCAATCTGCTGGTTCTAAAAATTTAATTTCCATAAATGAGAAACATGTGCAATATATCATTTCATTCTTCATTTGATGATTGCATTTTCCACTCATAGAATTCCTGAATGATTTGTGTTATTTAAAAAATTGGCTCCGTAAAAAAGGTTTCTAGTAGTTATTAGAAAGAATATTTTAAAAATCGTCCTAATATAATGGTTGGTTAGCAAATAAATGCTATTATTCTCGAATTATTCTCGTTATTCTCGTGAAACTATTCTCGTGGTCTTTTTTTTTTTTGGTTGAACTTTGAAGGAAATTTCTTTTTTCAAAAAAAAAACTATATTATGTATCTATGGTAGAAATCATTTTCGAACTAATTTAGTGAAGTTATTTTTTCCATGCTGGAAAGAAGGTTAACAACAGTGCATCTAATTCTGAATTGTTTGTTGTGATATGAATTGTTGATTGCCAAGACCAAGTATGAAATGAAAGCAAAAATAATGGAAGATTAGAATTTCCATTTAGTTAGGTAAATGTTATTATTAAAAGTAAAGGAAGGTTAATAACCATTATTTGTTGTATCAGCATCATTGTAATTAAGTGATTCTTGGTTTAATTTATACCAAACTTACTATTATATTTATAATGTTCACATCATATGTAATTTGTGCGACAGAGAAATACAAAAGAATGCATCCTTCATATCAATTTATTTTAACAATTTAACGAAAAGAAAAAGTTTAACCAATTATTTTGCCATCCTGCAAATAAAAAAACATATTCTTTTAGAGCAAAAAATCTTTAATTCAAATTTGTTGCAATCCAAAATAAGGATTAATGAACTTGCTAGGTTTAAATACTTTGAAATCGGTAGCAATATGAATATTTGGGATTTGATTCGTGAAATTTCATTTTTAGAATATTAAGAATATGATGATTGGAGCAATAATTATTATTTTATGTTTTTTGATTTATTTTATGAATAATTTATTCTTTATCACATCGGATATATATTGGGAAAATATATCTTTAATGAAAATATATGCTACTGATTAATTTTAGTAGTATTGCTAGGAATTATCAATCACTGTAAAATCATTGGTCATACATTACATATGCATTTTTTTCCTGTTACCCATAACGACGAAATTTGCCAAACTTCTGTCGATGTTTAATATGAGCTGTCTTACAGATATTGAAGTTTATGAAAATTTTTTTCGTGTTAGAATTTTTAAGTGGAACCGGGAATGTATTAATTCTTGCACTAATTCCGCTGAATTAAAACTTGGTTTTTTGCTCAGAATTAACAAATTACGTTCGTCAATATTCTGTGATAATTGAGAAATTCTTTTTTGGGATGAAAGTGTTGATGAATTATTGTAAGAAGGATTTTTAAGATTTTTTGCATCAATTTTAGTACAAATTAAGGACGAAAGAACATTTTGAACGCGAATAAGTGTTAAATAGTAAAAATTGTTCACTGCGATACATTTTTCTTCTTTAGTTTTCACCGCGATACATTTTGCTTCTTTAATTTGAATTTTCATTTCTTTTTCTCTTTTTTACTCCTTTTTTCTTTTTTATTTTTTCATTTTTTTTATTTTTTTTTTTTTTTTAGATACTATTGGTGGTAAAATCGAGAAGTAACTTAAACAATAGGTCATTAAAATTCGAAAGAAAAAGGCAAAGATAAAATTGTTCGCATCAAATAATAGAATAATATGGAAGTTTTGTATGAATTGTGTTTTCTCTAACAAGGGAAATTTGCAAATTTCACTAATATTATGTTGATTTTCTTTTCAATACTTTGATAGTTCTCTTCTTTGATACGTAAATTTGATAAAGTGGAATTTTCAAAATACTTTGTAAATTCGAAACAGTAACTGTTTCCGCTAAGCTAAGATGTGCTAATTTCGAGTCGCAAGAAAGGAAGATTCATATTGAGCTTCTTTTACATTTACACAATCATTTTCACAGAGAATCATTTAGTTAAGGATCATGAACTAGAGAATCATACAATTAAGGAATCATGAGATAGATGATTATGTAGTTAAGGAATTATGAGGTGAGAAATCATACAGCTGTGGAATCATGAAGTGAAGAATCATGTAGTTAACATGAAGGAGGGAATCATATGATTAAGCAATTATGAAATGGAAAATCGTATAATTAAGGAATCATGAAATGAAGAATCACTAAGATAAAAGAATCGTGAAGTTATGAATCATGCAATTAGTGAATCATGTATTATGATAGTGTCATTCTTCACCTAATAATCTTGCAAATTGTCATACATTTTAGAATTAAACTCCCTTCTCTCTTAGATTAATCAATATCTCGATAATTTTTTTTTCAAAAAAGAAAATTGATTTAAAAAAAAAGACTGTCTTTTATACTTTGTTATATATGACGTTTTGCAGTACCGCTGAAACGATATGCAGTTACCATTCAGTTAGTAGCAAATTTGATCGAAATTCTCCTATCGTTTTCCTGTCATTATTATTGTCATCGTTATCATCATCAACACCAACAATTGGTAAAATTCTCGAACATACAGTCACTATTGATATTTTTTTCTTTTTTGAAAGGCAGTCGAAACAACTGTCACATTATTCACTTTCTTCGGATATTTTCTTTTACAGCAAACAGCAAATGAATTCACTTCATTCAAGTTCTTTACGGTAAGTTTTTTTTCCTTTTGTTTGAAATTTTCATCATAAATTTCTCAAATTTTTTTCAATACGAATTTTTGCGCTTATCAAATTTATGTAGATCTAAACGATTCATGTGAGTTTTTTCTGCCATTTCCTTCATTTAAATTTTTCAAGTTTATTTGAATTTCCTAAGTATCATTTTTTTTAATTATAAAATAGAAAATTATGTTAAATTGATCTGATTGTCTTAATTATTATAATCATTATTATTGCTGTTTGTGTGTATGAAATTAATGGAAAATGAATTAAAATTTTTTTAAAATTATTTCATTTTAGTAATTCAACAATTTTTATGACGATATTTTTTACAATATTGATCATTTCCTTTTAGAGAAATGCCAGTATGATGGAGGGGATATTTTCTAAAATGTTCTTTAAAAAATGAATGAAGTTCATCATCGTCATCATATATGTTGAAGGAACAAAAAAAAATTTATTCAACTTTTGAAACATTGATTTGTCCAATGTGTAATGAAATTTTGTCATACAGAATATTTAAGTAATTCTTAGATGGAATCAGTACTTATTTTCGGTGAATTTCATTAATTTGCCAAACATATACGCTATAGATGTAAATAATTTCGTCAAGAATCAGAAAATTGTAATAGTCAGTAATTACTAACAATCATTATAGTGATTTCCCAAGATTCTATTCACAACACTATATCATGATTTCTTTAGTGCAAGTTTGACTTTAATGAATACTGTAGAAAAAAGAAGAAAACTTCCTTTTTCTGCCCAGTTGTTGAAATGAAATTATTACCACTGTGGTATACAATCTAGTTTCTGTCTTGCTTCACAAATTCAATTAAAAAATGATTCCATTATTGTCTTTTACAAAAGTAACGAACGATGACTCTTTTAAATAGCAGTTTTTTAATCTTAAATTATTAATCAATCAAAGAAGAAATATATTCATTTATCGATCGTTATCACCATTTTTTAAAGTTGAAAACTACAAGATATATGATAAAAACGACTTTCAAATTCTTCAGTATTTTTCCATATAATCAGGAAATAGGAATCAATCTGATAATTGTTCATCATCATTTTTTTTTCGGCTATTATTTAGCCATATCTTTAATGTTTTGGTATTGATTCGTAATATTTAAAAAAACCATTTTTTGATGAACCATAATTATGCTTTTCGTTTCTTAATAATTTTTCTGAAAATGCGTCGTCAATATTTTTCCTATTATTAAAAAATTCCATTATTTTACAGCCTTATTTTAAATTCAAATTTATTTCTTAATTGCCATTATTTTTTAATTTAATCTAAAAGAAATTCTACAAAGAAAACAGAAGTAATAATTAATAGAAAAAGCTAAAAACTAAAAAAGATGAAGGAAAAATAAACATTAAAATCATATTTAATATGACTATATTTTACAATATTAAAAATTTGTTTTTTTTTTGCAACAATTTAATAAACAAAAGTTTTTATGGAATAATTTAATTTTACCATTAATAGAGCTTATTTTATCCATTATCTTTTTTTTCATAATTTTTCCTGAAACTACAACAAGTTTCAAATATTTAAATAACAGTTATAAGATGACAATAATACTTGACAATAATAATTTAAATAATGAATTTTGGAAATTTTTAGTTTGCAGTGTTTAATTATGATATGATTATTATTATGCTACATTTCATATCATATTAATAGTTATAAGTATAAATTAATTAATTAGATGACTCACAAGAAATGGTTATTGTATACTTCGGAGACATATTCAAATACTTGAGAAACTTTCTTTTTTTTTGTAACTATTTTTGTTTTAGGATCTTCCTTACTGTGGTAACGCTTACGGAAGTTACGTGTGGTATCGTCATCAATAGTTTCAATGGACTTACAGTTGGTCCGAGCCAACTTAATGGTATCGGAAATGATATTCCCGTAAGCTTCAATGATCTTGGAAGCTTTGGTCATGTGCCTACTAGCGTTTTCACGAAATCTGGTGTTTTGCCAGATCCGATACCTGATCCTGACACATCCATAGATTCATCTCAGCATGATATCGATGAACTTGGCTCATTTCAACATAATATCGCTGGATTTGGCTCATTTCAAAATAATGCTGGAATGTCGCTGAAAACTGCCGAACTCGCTACAACCAGTGATATACCTCGAAATCTTGCTGCAGTTCATTCCTATTCGATGGTATTTTTACCTCTTATATTGATTTTTTTGTTAACACATTTTGCAAATTGATTGAATCGCATTCACTTAATTTTGCTAATTAATTAATTCGAAATATGTACTATCTTCTTTTTTGAACTTTGCTTACTGCAAATTACTGTTCTTTCTATTTAACGATTACTGTAACTTTTTTTAATTGTTTATTGTAAATTTTTTTGCATTTCTGAACTCATTCATGTTTGATGACTTCGGCGGATCATCTTTTAAAATAATGAAAATGGGATAAATTTTTTTTATAATTTATTTTTTATTCTTTAATGAGAAAATGTTCCTTTTTATCTTCTACACGAAGCATTTATTTTACACTTTTTGACCTATTATTGTTATTATTAGACTTATCTCATAACAACTAATATGAGATAATTCACTTCAAAAACAAAGGCAAATTATCAAACGGAAAAAATCAATATTGGTTTTACCACTAGATGGAAATAATGAAGAAATTCGCAAGTTTTGTTAATATCCATGTGCTTTTTTATTTCATCATTTTATGAATGTTTGTGAAAATATTCACAGAATGTTTTGCTTTTCAAAATCAACTTAGTGAAAAAGGTCAAGAAATAGATGATTTTACGAATAACTTTTCCAACATAGCCAATAAACCAAACTTGTTTCTGTTTTTTTTTTTTAATTTTGTTTGTCACTTCCTCATGTTCCCTCATCATATTGTTACAGTACTCGCTGACTCATGAAAATAAAAAAAAAAAATGAATATAAATAGAGATTCAAAATAAATAAATAAAGCCATACATTTTTGGAAAGTTCTGCGTTAAATTTGATTTTCATTTTTCACAAATGAATTTCTAATTTATCATCATAGCTGTTGTCCATTGATCATCTCTATTAGTTTAAATTTTTGATGCAAATATATAATGTAATATATAATGTTTGTATGATATTACAATGATAGTGAAATGATAATGAATAAACAAGCATGATGCTCCATGCATCATTGTTTCTTTTAATTTAATTTAAAGTTTATTTCTATTTTTAATTCTTCTAAGTGTATCCACCAATTTCTTTACACATATTGGAAAATTTCTTGAAAAATTGGAAAAAATCAAAATATAATTCGTAATCATTCAAAATAAAAAAACTTTTGAAAATTTGTCTACTTTTTTTAATTCAAGAAAATTAAATTGCTTAAACAGAAATTTTCTGGAATTTTTGATGAAAAAAGATATCCTATTCCTTTTTTCTTAAGGAACTCTTCGTAGTAACTCCTTTCTCAAGTAACTCTTTCGTTTTTATCTGTTTGCTTAAATATGCGTATTTTCATTTAATATTCATAATCCTAAGGTTAGCTAAACTGAAACAGCATGCCAAAATTCATAGAAGAAGTCCGCTATATATTGTTATCATCTTTCAATAAATTTCTGTACAAAACGAATTGGTCCTATGAGGTAAGAATTTTGTTGTGTATCAAAATCTATCACCATGGAATTTTCTGTTAACGAAAGCTTCTCGATTTTGATTTATACTGTAACTATAAATATAAATATTATTTGCGATCCTGTCCTGGAAAACTTTTCCCTTTGACATCCTAAATTTATTTCCTGTATAATTTGGCAATTATTAAATTATGATAATAAGCTAAAAATCTAGTTGTTGCAAGAGTTAATAACACAATTAATAACCACACCAATAATTAAATATTAATATTATTAATTATTGGTGTGGTTATTAATTGTGTTATCATAACTTACTATTATTGTTTATTATTGTTAATTGCTACCACCATTCATTGTTATTGTTATTAATTAGTTTTGCTGTCGTTATCAAGCGTATTGTTTCTATTACTGCCATAATCTATTATTCTTGTTATTTATTTTATTGTTACTATTATTAATTATTATTATTATTTCATTATTATTATTATTATTATTATTATTATTATTATTATTATTATTATTATTATTATTA